>PVJD01006085.1:0-103926 GCA_004026545.1 Mormoops blainvillei | reverse complement strand
AAAGAAAAGAAAAGAAAAGAAAAGAAAAGAAAAGAAAAGAAAAGAAAAGAAAAGAAATAAAGAAAAAAGAAAAGAAAACTGAACCAGGCTCCCAGAGCAGGGAATTGACTGGTGAAGATAAATGTGAAAACTCCTTCGATCTTAAAATTGACATGATTTAGCATGAGACTGAAAAAATAATCTAAGATAATGTCTAAATCTGTGTCAAAGAGAATGGCTGGTAGTTCTAATAATTAAGAGAGGGAATTAAGAGAGGAGAAGTAAAATGGGTAGCAAGAAAAATCATGAGAGAGAAAATGATGTTAGATATTTATATGTAAAATATTTAGCTCACATGAGGTTGGCATCGTGCATGAGTCTGAAGAGCAGATGTAAAAGCTGCATTGAATATGTATCCTTGAACTCTTACAGAAGATACCTAGTTTAGTATCCTCTCTAATGTGCTCATATTCTCTTTCTTCGCTCAGTTTAGCAGACCTATGCAGAGGGAAGAATTTGATATATGACTTCAGTCCCATGCCGAATAGCTAGAACAGGAAAGTGATTTTCAAAGCACTATATATATTTTTTTTTTCAAAATCAGGGAAGGGAGAACATTACTAAACACTCTATTCATCCATTTCTTGTTTCATCTACCAGTGACCACTGAAGCTCTGAGCAGGAGTGTCAGGATTTATTAAGCATAAGACAATATTATGCTGCGACGGCTCCATGTCAAGTTTTAGCAGGGGCATTGCTGCTCGGTAAACTGAATTTTCTCCTGAGCAGAGAGCAGATAAGCAACTTGCAGTCTTGGGCAATCAGCAGTTTTGGTTAAAAAAAACAACAACAACCACACCATTGTCCACGCCAATCCCTGGTTATTGTGACCTAAGTTGCCAAGCAGCATACACCCCTGTGGCAGGCATATCTGGATTATTGACCATCTTGCTGTTTCTGCTCTTTCAGTTTCTATGAATTTTCCAATGATTTACTTCCTGTTTTGTTTCTTTGGGTTTGTGCTCTATAGTGATGCCATCCTTCCTTGATCTGACCTCACAAACATCTGTCTTACTGCTCTCATATCTGACCTCCACCTTAACACTCAGGCACTGCCTGAGCAGAAAATCAACCACTAAGCCAGTTCCCTCCTCAAACTCCACCCTTCCCTGACTATGATACGAGCTCTAACAGAGGGTGAAACTAGATGATAGTGAAGAATGGATATATGGAAACAAAAGTGTCAGTTATTGGGACCACAGTTTCCTCTGGGTGATTAATTTCTGTTTCACTTTGCAAATTACTCATGAAAGTAATTTTTCAGTGTTATTTTAGTTAAGAATCATCTTAAGTTTTCATTGTTAAGTTGAAACATAGGGATGCTAAAAAAAGAAAAAAACAACAACCCGATAAAACCTTTCCGACTTATCATAATTGCTCAGTTAAATGATGCTAGCTTAAGAGAGGGTAATCCTTATAACAGCCCAATGTGCTATGTATTGTACAATTACTCTCCCTATTTTACAAATGAGAAGTGTGAAGTGTAGTGTTATTAAGAAATTTGCTGAAGATCACATGACAAATAATAACCATGGATCATTCTGACCCCGAAGCCAGTATTCTTACCTCACCAATACAGGGACATTTTGAAAATAATTTTAAAATCAAGAAAAAATATCTGCTGCAACAACAAGAACATTATATGTTGGTAGTAACATACAATGTTAGTAGTCGAGAATGTTAGGAGTAACATTCTAATTGAAAATTATATATTTATTCCAATTTTAAACTTATGCGGTGTGAGTTTTCTAAGCAGAGAAGTAAGGTAATATATTCAAGAACGTGGTTAAATTCTCTCATTGCCCTGAACCTCTGTTGCAGCAAATATTTATTGAAACAAGTCTCTAACTGGGACTTCTAACTAGTTTTATTAAACAGGAATTTCTATTGAAATGCCTATTATTTAGGGTTTCAACAGCATATGATATAATCTCCAAACCACGAGTTTAGATGTTAAGTGAGTTTGAAACAGATATACCAGATACATAGACTATATAATAATACACACATTACACACATGTTGGTCATGATTTGGATTCATTCTTTTTCTTGTTAGTTTGTTTATTTATTTATTTATTTATTATTTATTTATTTGTTATATATGGTTCCCACTATATGTTTTTATTTATTTTATTTTTTTATTGTTTAATTACAGTTGTTTCCTTTTTTCCCCCATTACTCCCTCCTGCCCTGCCCTCCCCTCACCTCCCATATTCAATCCTCCCATTGTCTTTGTCCATGAGTCCTTTGTACATTTTCCTTGACTTGGCCCTTCCCCTTCTCTCGACTTTCTTTTCTCTCTCTCTTTCTTCCCCCCACCCACCCTTACTTCCTTTTCCTGTCCTTCTTCCCCTTGCTCTCTTTTTCCCTCTTTCTTTCATTCTCCAGACTGTCAGTTCATGAATGGGCATACATAGAAACATGGGAATCTGTGTGATAATTGTTGAGATTGTATGTCCTGAGAGTTTCTTTATAGCAGCGATTGATAAAGCATTATTGCTAGATAAATTCAACACAGGAAGTATTCATCTGTAGACACACACACACTCATGGTGGGGAATGGGGAGAAAAAAGACAGGAAGAGAAGAGAGATGAAGAGAGGAAGGGAGAAAGAAGAATGAAGTGTAGAGAGCTAGAGACACTAGGACTGCATTCTCTGGGGAAAGACATCTGTTAAACATGTTTGCTGGAAATCTACATCCTAGCTGCCTGGAATAAATATACTTGACTATTTTCTTTTCATTTCCCCATAATAGGGTCAGTAGGGTGAACTCTTATTAGAGAGGAAAATCATTTCAGGAAATTGAGTAGGTTGTTACAGTGGAGTCTGTTTGGAACCCTAGCCGAAGCTTTTCACATTTTATTCTTGGAGGAAGGGGTGAGATAATTTCTTGTACTATTTCTTTCTTCCCATCAAAATTTTGACATTAGCTTTTCCTTGAAGTATACTGTCATTTGAATCAGATGCTGATTAACATTATATTTTAAACATTTCAATCAATTCTCATTTATGCTTTTTAAAAAAAATGTGCACTGCAGCTGATTTATATGTATTACTAATCTTCGTGATGAATAACCTGTCAAAAATCATTTATATATAATACATGTCAGTCATGCAAGACATTTTTTAAGTGAGAGAAAATCTAAACAATCAGTAACACTTTAATATTAGTGACTTAGGCAATATCTGGATGAGACCATATGTGTGTTCATATACATACACATATATGCATATACGTAAGGGTGTGTATTAATCTAAAGCCCTTAAACTATAATTATCTGTCCTATATCTTTGAATTACTAAATTAATTATGTATTTCTGTACCTCTAATCCTAAAATATCAACATCATTGAAATGTCAATAAGCAAGAAAATATTAAGTAACTCAACTTAGCTGTCAGCAGTTGGACGGCATTGAATGCCAGTGGACTGCAATTCCAGCAATATCTGACAAAGTTCTACCCTTTAAGCCTTTGTCTCAAATTAGCAATGCTGTATATGAAAAGTTCAGTCCAAAGAGGCACACGAGGTTTGACCAAAGAAAAAAAAAAGAAAATGGTTCACTTACCACTGGTATATTCATGGTAGTCTATTTATAGACACCTGTGACATCTGAAACAGTGCACATGCCTGACATACAGTTGTCACATGTAAGTTCTACTTATAGAGGAGGATTTCATAGCAGATAAAAACAAAGAAATATGAGTCAGACTACAGTCAAATCTCATCTTCAACATTTATTAATTATATGCCTTTGGGTAGTTTATTTAATCTATCTAATGTTAT
This sequence comes from Mormoops blainvillei, assembly GCA_004026545.1. Classification (NCBI taxonomy): domain Eukaryota; kingdom Metazoa; phylum Chordata; class Mammalia; order Chiroptera; family Mormoopidae; genus Mormoops; species Mormoops blainvillei. Next base: position 100,101 of record PVJD01006085.1, on the reverse strand, counting down.
GTTTTATCTTCTGAAAAATGATATTAATAGGGCCAGGCTCACAAAGTTATTATAAAAATGAAATATTATATAAAACTCATTATAGTCTCTGAGTCACAAAGGGCCTCTTCCATCACCGTCATCATCATCATCACCATTATTAGTGTTTTTATTTTTTGTATAGATTACATATAGTCAGAAATCAACTAAAGATGAAAAATATCAAAACGGAGCTGCTTAGCAAGGCCGCTATAAGGAGTCAGGATCAGGTTGCCGCACTAGAGTCAGGAACGTGGGAATATTAGTATATAATTAAACTAAGGAAGAAATAAAAGAAAGATTAGATATATGGGTGAACAGTTTTGGAGAAAGTGAAGAGAAAGCAAATTGAAGACTCATCAGACTATAGGGAGATGACCATTGGGAGGATGAAAGGTTTACATGACTAATGTATCTGTCTTTTATGACTACAATTCCATCTTAGTTCAGGCGCATATCTTTAAGTTCTCTGCCTGCCTGTATAAACAGAAATCTAATTTTTAGACTTGATAATATGAACTGATAATAAGTGTGGAAAATTATTTTCAGGAAATGGGAGGGAATTATACTTTAACAAGTGAATACAACTTGTTCATTTAGTAGCATCATACATTGTAATATTTGTATTACAATAGTAATATTTAAAGTCTAGTTCTTGGTACTGAGCTTAATGTTTGGAAGATAGTTGTTCATTTTGTTATTATTCATATAATATATTATTCATATATATATTGAAAATGTCCCACTTACCACTGGCACACTCATCTTGGTCTATTTATATGCAAATATAACATCCGAAACTTGAATAATTTTATATTTGTGATATAATGCATAAAAATATTCCTTAAAAGGAACTCAATAGACTGTCTTTTCCATTTCTAATAAGTGGGTAAAGCATTGAGTTGAGCAATTTGTTTCAAGTGAACATTATATACCAGTAGGGTACCAAAATCTACCTGCTGGTGCATAAATTATTCATATGGTTCTTTACCAGTGGAAAGAAAAACAGTCACAGTTCTAATGATTCAAGAACACACCTGCCAGGGTTAATTCCTAGAACCCTACTTCTATCATGTGTTCATATAAAAACTTGGCACTGGGCCAGGAGCTTTATAGATGTGTGATTAAGGAAGCAATGTATCTTCAAAGTAGGAAAAAAATACAATTAATCCAAGATAAACATTTTTCCTTTTTCTGTATATCTTTCTTTTGAAACTGTAGGCTGTGTGAAGGTGTCTTTATTTGCCACTATGTATCCTGGTTCCAAAGCAAATTTAACAGAAGGGGAAAATTAACTGAAAAATGCAATCTACTTATCACCCATTCACACTGATTAGGGTGTTTAATAATCACCTTCCTTCCCATAGACAGTCGTAAGCCCCATGCCAAATGAGTTATGATTATTGTCATTAAATACAGGTGATTATGTCTATAAACAGGCTTTCTTTCTCTTTGTTAATAAAACAATTGTCCGAATCCCAAATGAGTCCAAGGTCACTGTTTTTAATGAATACAAGTAACTAAAATGATCTATTTATAGATTTATAAATTGTTCAAATGAACAATTTATAGAAAACATGAATGTAACTCATCTCAAAATTCATTTTATGAATTAGAAAAATAATCACGTTGAAGACTTTACAGCATTTGGAATGGAAATAATAACTAAATAAAGCAGAATTACTTTGGCTTTTACTAAATTAGACACATTTTTTAACTCAGGAAATATTGAGCAACAGCATTCCCGGCGTCATTTGCCTTTCTCAGTGGAGCACTGTTATCAAGCCGAACCATTGTTGATTATGCGTGATGATTGTTGGTGTTAGAAGAATCTTGGGTGTTCACAATGAATAAACATGAAGTTGCAGTGTTAGTTCTTTTTGGTGAGTTCACATCCTCTTCCACAGTATTGAAGAGCATCATAAATAGAAAAATAACTTGCCTTGAACGATAATGTTATTCTTGTGGAAACATCAAAATTACATGAATTGATGCAATTATATTTTCAAAGTCTTCTCTTTGAAATTTGAAAATCCCAATTCATAAGTGGCTTGTAAATAATTAATCCATAAATCTGTTTAGTTCCCACAGCACACACAAAAGAAATGCACCTCATTTTGAAAGCAAAACATTTTCTTGTGTTCTACAAAAGGCTAAACCTTTAAGCAGGGTAATGGATCAATGTGGGAAGCTTTACTCAGAGATGCGTAAAATGAATGGACTTTTATCAAATGGCATTTTTGAGATCTCAATCAGCCTGACTGTACACCTGCATAGGTTATTAAAAAGTCAAAGTGTCTAATGGGTAACTGTCATGCAGCTAAATTTTAGTCAGCATTTTCTGTTCTATGCCTCACAAATCACAATAAATCCAGGAAGAAGTCAATCGTTAATACCACTCAACTCTCCCATTGAACAGTAGAGAAATGCAATAGCTAAAGAGTCTCACATTTATGTGAGTGAATTAAAGAGGTTTAGTTTAGATAGGATTTAGATTTAACAGCTCTTTCCACACAAGCTGAAACATACCACACTATCTCAGAGTTTATTCCACAGCATTAAGAACCTCATTTCAGCAGTTTTAGCAGCAGACTGCAGATTACAAAGATCTGGAGAGCCAAGTTGCCTAGCAGCAGGAAAAAGGTAAACTGGAGACTCAAAGATTCTCTGAAACTATTTTGTTTAAGATGGCAAATATTTAGCCATCCTTCATTTAGAGGTTTGCAGAATTTACATGGATTTATTTTGGGGAATAATAAAATTGAACAATGTGTTAGTCAAGCGTTTTCCTTTGTCTGTACTGTGGAAAAAGGGCTGGCTTAAATATAAAAGGAGCACTTGGCTAGAGCAAGTAGATGGAAGGAAACTTAACCTGATAGCCCCATGCCCCTCATTGATTAATCTACGTCTTCAATATGGGTAAGCTTGTGGGACAACAGTGTTGAAGACCTCCTGGCTTAGGCTCTGGCATTTCTGTTGAGGAAAGGAGGACAGCTGTGAATTCTTGCTAGGGCTTACTTCTCAGGAAAGAATGCAGGGAGACTAAGCAACAGTGCCAGTTCCCACCCCAACCTTCACCTACTTTATGCATAGTGTTCACTTAATGTCATTTGAAATCCCACCAAAAGTGTAGGAGTGCCTGCTGCACATGATGGTTATAAAAAGCAATAATGGTAATGTTATCGAAAGAGTACAAAATGGAATTCAAGATTACTTAAACTCATATACCTATAACTAAATAAAATTAGGTCGTATCTCACAGGATTCCTAGATCAATGGTTCTAAACCATGGCACCAAGTTAGAATAACTTGGAATACTTATCTAAACCACCAATGACCCATAGCCTTCTCCCAGTAGTTCTGAAATAGGTTATCTGGGGGAAAGGCCCCAACAGCAATAAATTTTAAAAGCTCTCTATGGAAAAGGGTTTTGACTCTGGCTTAAGTCGGCATTGCGTAGGTGAATAAAGTTCTAGGCCATATAGAACATTTAGTGCACCTGAATACCCTCAACTGTTACTCTGTTTCTTTTTCCTCTCCTTGCTCTCTGCTCTGAAAATAAAACCCCAAGAACTGCATGTGAAATTTTGTATGACTTTAATCTTCCCTCACCATAATTATGTATTTATGTATCTGAATACTCTTCCCGGAAGGGGTGTTAAAAGAGGAAATAGGTCCTTCAGCAATGTCACAGAAAAAGAATTTCAGGAACACTCACACAGGAGAAGTTTTAAGTGACAGTGGCAAGATTTATTGGAGTGAAAAGCTGTAGTACACTCTTGAAGAGGCAGAGAGTAGGCAAGCTATAAGGCAGCAGCTGCATGGGCTCAAGGAAGGAAGTTATAGAGGCAACAGAAGAGTCCTCTGCCGCTGCTCGCTGTCCTCCATACAATCTCATAGGGCCCTTGGAGCTTAGGGGAGAAGAAGGGAAAAACTGAGCCTGTGAGAAGAGAGGGCGTGGTGTGCTCCAAGGAGGGTACCCATGGGTTCTTTGTCTCGCTTCCACATATTTTCTTGGGTTGTGGAAAGGCCAGACTTTTTTCAGACTACCCATGTCTTTTCTGCTTTTCCCTGGGCTTGTGTTGGTGACCCCCCTCATCCAGCCTCTTTCCTGGTTTCTCCTGGGCTTGTGCCCTTCCCCAATCCCATCGTCTTCCCAGGTTTTCCCAGATTGGTCTCCTCCCTCTAGTAAAGTGGCCATTTTGGCTTCTACTATGTATGCACTCGGTGAAAGGAATTTCCCCTCTCTGTCTCCACCCCCACCGCCATATAATGATGTCAGATACCACTCAGAGTGACTGAAAAATTAATCAGGTTTAATCTGGTCTGGTTGGTTTCCTTTTATTCTGTTAATACCTAACTAGCTGCCTACTCTAACAAAAGCAAATAGATTTTCTCATTATTTTCTGCAATATCTAAGTACAGAATGGAAAATTTGCTATTATAAGTAATATCATTTGCTGCAAAATACCAAGCTTTTCTCAGATCTCAGCATGTAAATATATCTGAGTAGAAAATTACACCAATTTCAGGAAGTCCATTTTCACTTCTTAAGGTTTCTTTTGCATGAACCTTGCAAAGATTGTTCATTAAAATAACCTGTCTTATAAAAAATGTTGCCATAAAATCCCACAGGTATTTTGTATCTCTGGGCTGATGGGATGATGAAGACTCAAATCACAGGAAGGGTATCTGCCCACCATTGAGAGATATTTAAAGAAGGCACAGAACTTCAAATTTACTTGGAGAATTTTCTCTTGTAAGATACAAGAACATTAATGCTCTGAGACTTTGCATATCAGCATGACTATATGAATTCATATTGTAAGATATTTTTTACCACTGGAAAATAACACATCAGGATACATGCATGTAGAAGTTAGGGGCAGAGTGATATATTTCCCTGGGACATTGAACCTATTTTTATGAAGAAATATCCATTTTTATCCTTAATAATACTTTTGCTGAGAATCTATCTGATGTTAATACAGTCTTTTCAACCTTCTTATGCTTAACATTTGCTCATGCCCTTTTCTACTGATTTGCTTTATCTGTGCGTTTATATATAATGTGCCTCTTGTATTAATGTCATATAGTTAGAGATGGCTCTTTTCAAGATTTTTACAGTTTCAACCTTTAAACTATAGGTATTAGTCCTTTGACCTCTGCTAATATTTGATAGAATTATTAATACCTATTTTATTACTTATTTTCTGTTTCTATCTCTTTTTCCTTTTTTCCTCCTTTACTATCTTATTCAGATTAACTGTTTTCTATTTTGTTTTGTTTGTGGGAGGGATAGAGGTAGTTTATTTTACTTTATCCATTGACTTTTTAGCTATATTTCTTCACAAAATATGTTAGTGGTTGCTAAAACTGTATAGTTATTTAAAGTCAATAATGCACTACTTCAAGTAAAATATAGAAATTTGGCAATCATATAGAACCATTTATCACCCCACTATTCTTTTACAGTTGTTATATATTACAACTACAGTTGTCTTAAAATCCAAAATAAAAGGTTATAATGTTTTTCTTTGTAAAGCAAATGCATTATAAAGAAATTAAAAGAAGGAAATTAACTTTTATATTTACCTATATATTTACTGCTTTCTCTTTTATTGTTCTTCTATTACAGTTGTCCCAAATTTTCCCCCTTTACCCCTCCACCCATCACACCCTCTACACCAACAGTCAGTTCCCGCACTGTTGTTCATGTCCGTGGACCATTCATACATGTTCTTTAACTAGTCCCTTCCCCTTCTTTCCACCATTATCCCCTTCTTCCTCCCTCTGGTCACTGTCAGACAATTCCATGCTTCCATGACTCTTTGTTCATTAGTTTATTATATTCATCCATTTATTTTGTTCATTAGATTCCTCTTATAGGTGAGATCATATGGCATTTGTCTTTCACCAACTGGCTTACTTCACTTAGCATGATATTTCCCAGTTCCATCCATGCTGTCACAAAGGGTAGGAGTTCCTTTTTTCTTTCTGCTGTGTAGTATTCCATTGTGTAAATGTACCACAGGCTTTTGATCCACTCATTTAATGATAAGCACTTAGGCTGTTTCTTGCACTTGGCCATGGTAAATAGTGCTACTATGAACATAGGGGTGCATAAGTACTTTTGAATTGGTGATTCTGGATTTTTAGGGTATATTTAAAAAACACATTGAGAAGATCATATACCATGATCAAGTGGAATTCATCCCAGGGATGCAAGGATGGTACAATATTTACAAATCAATAAACGTAATACCTCACATAAACAAAATGAAGGGTGAATCACATGGTCATATCAATAGATGCTGAAAAAACATTTAATAAAGTCCAGCACCCATATAATAAAAACACTCAGCAAAGTGATAATAGAGGGAGCATTCCTCCATATAGTAAAGGTCATATGTGAGAAACTTACAGCCAACATTATATTCAATGGGCAAAAACTAAAAGCTTTTCCCTTAAGGTCAAGAACAAGACCAGTGTGTCCACATTCACCACTCTTATTACTGGGAATTCTAGCCACTGCAATCAGACAAGAAAATGAAGTACAAGGCATCAAAATTAGAAAGGAGAAGCAAAACTGTCTTTATTTGCAGTATAGTATACTGCATGATAGTATAAATAGAAAACCCTATAGTTTCCACCCCAAAATTACTCAACCTTGTAAGTGAATTTTGCAAAATAGAGGGATAAAAAGTCAATATTCAGAAATCAATGGTATTTTTGTACACCAACATTGAGATATCAGAATCAGGATCTAGGAAAAAATCCCATTTATTATAGCAACAAGAAAAATAAAGTACCTAGGAATAAATATAACCAAGGAGATAAAAGACATGCACTTGGAAAACTATCAAACACTGAAGAAGGAAATTAAGGAAGATCAAATAAATGGAAGCATATATCATGTTCATGGACTGGAAGAATTAGCATCATTAAAGTGTTCATAGTACCCAAAGCAATCTAAAGATTAGGTGCAATTCCTATTAAAATACCAAGTGTATGTTTCACAGATCTAGAACAAATAGCTGAAAATTTTATATGGAACCATGCTGTCACAAAGGGTAGGAATTCCTTCATTCTTTCTGTTACATAATATTCCATTGTGTACATGTACCAGTTTTTTGATCCATTCATTTACTGATGGGCACATAGGCTGTTTCCAGCACTTGGCTATTGTAAATAATACTGGTATGAATATTGGGGTGCATAGGTTTTTTTGAATTGGTGTTTCAGGGTTCTTAGGGTATAATCTCAGCAGTGGAATCACTGGATCAGAAGGCATGGGTGGAACTGGAGAGTATTATGTTAAGTGAAATAAGCCAGACAATGAAAGGCAAATACCATATGATCTCACCTGTAAATGGAACCTAATCAACAAAACAAACAAATGAGCAAAACAGAACCAGAGGCATGGAAATAAAGAAAAAATTGATAGTGACCAGAAGGGAGGGGAAGGGGGTAAAGAGGGAAAGAAGGAAAAAAGGCAAGTTAAAGAGCATGTATAGAGGACCCATGGTCATAGACAACAGGGTGGGGATTGACTATGGGAGAGGGGTGATGGGCCAGGAAGGGGAGAGCAAAGAGGAAAAATGTAGGACAACTGTAATTAAATAACAATAAAAAAAAGAAAAGAAAAATATATATGGAATCAGAAAAGACCCCAAATAGCCTCAGCAATCTTGAGGAAGGAGAAGAAAGTAAGTGGGATCACAATACCTGAAATCAAACTATACTACAAGGCCACTGTAATCAATAAAGCCTGGCCCAGTACTGGCTTTACGAGCAGACACATGCATAGATCAATGGAACAAAAGAGAGAGCCAAGAAATAAATCCACATGCCTATGGTCAACTAATATTTGACAAAGAGAGGCATGAGCATCCAATGGAGTAAAGAAAACCTATTCAGTAAATGGTGTTGGGAGAACGGGACTGGTATAAGCAATAAAATAAAACTAGGCCACCAACTTACACCACACACCAGAATAAACTCAAATGGATAAAAGACTTAAATATAAGTTGTGAGACCATAAAAGTCCTAGCACAAAACATGAGCAGTAAAATTTCAGATATCCCATGTAGTCATATTTTTGCTGATATATCTCCTAGGACAAAGGAAATAAAGGAAAAAATAAACAAATGGGACTACATCAAATTAAGAAGTTTCTGCACAGCTAAAGAAACCATCATCAAAATGAAAAAGGAGGCAGCTGTATGGGAGAACATATTTACCAATGATACCTCAGATAAGGGTTTGATCTCCAAAATATATAAAGCACTCATACAACTCAACTCCAATGAGACAAACAATCCAATTAAGAAATGGGCAAAGGACCTGAATGGACACTTCTCTAAGGAGCATTTACAGATGGCCCATAGACATATGAAAAGATGCTCAGCATCACTAGCCATCAGAGAGGTGCAAATTAAAACCTCAATGGGATACCACTTCACACAGATCAGAATGGCCATCATTAACAAACCAACAAACAAGTGCTGGGGAGGATGTGGAGAAAAGGGAACCCTCGTAAACTGTTGGTGGGGATGCAGATTGGTGCAGCCACTATGGAAAACAGTATGAAATTTCCTCAGAAAACTGTATTTATTGTTTTCAAAGGTCTTCATTCCTTTGTGAAGATTCATTTTATATCTGATTTTATTTCCTTTTAGCCTGAAGAACTTCCTTGAACATTTCTTATAAGAAAGATCTTGATTTTATTTACTTAAAAATATCTTATTTTGTATTTATCTTTGAGAGATATTTTTGCTGAACATAGGATTCTATATAGAGAATATTTTGGTTTTTTTCTTTCTTTGCTTTAAAGACATTGTTTCACTATCTTCTGGTCTTCATTCTACCTAATAACAAGTCCATAGTTAATGAAATTATTGGGCTACAGGCAGCACAACATTTTTCCCTGGAGGCTTTCAAAATTTCTCTTGATCTTTAGCTAGCAGTAGTTTATTTGTGATGTACCTATGTATGGCTTTATTGTATTAATCCTGACTTGCTTTCATTGAGCTTCATGGATCTACAAGTTGATGTTTTCACTAAATTTTGGAAAATTTAGATGTTATTTCTTCAAAAAAATTCTTCTGCTCTATTTCATTTCTAATCTTCTTTTGGACATCCAATTACATGTATGTTATACTTTTTGGTAGAATCCCACAAGTCCCTAGAAATCTGTTAATTTTTTTTTATCAATTTTGCTTTCTTTTGTGCTGAGATTGGGTCATCTCATTTTATTCATCTTCAAGTTCACTAAATATTTCTCTGTCATCTATATTCTGTTTTTAAGTAAACTCTGTATTATTTCTTTTAATTTTAGATATTAGTTTATTAAATCTAGAATTTGGTTCCCTTTTCATATTTCTGTTTCCATGCTGAGATTTTTATTTTATTTAATGCAAGCTTATTTCTTCGAGCATAAATATAACAAATATCTAGTAGATGAACTCAGGTATGTAATTTAATATATTCTTTTCCTGAAATGCAATTTGTAATTTTGGGGAGGGGGAATTAAAAGTGCCAACATGGAGGATTGTAGTGAAAATTAAAAATGATGATGATGATTAATTGCCTGGAACAGAAACTGATTCTCACAAAATGTAGTAATGTTTTCTTATTATTCTCTTTCATTTACTGACAAAACATTCTTCTTATATTTTTGACAGGAGTTTGTCATAGGAACTTATCTAGAGGCAATACAAATTTGTCTGTGTGTCTGGCAGACAGCACTGTTGTAAAATCAGCAAAAACTCCAGTGAAATTGCACATTTTGACAATTATACACTTTTTAAAAATTGGTCATTTTTGTCCCTCAGAATGAAATCTTTGAAGAGTAGATTTATTTACACATTGATTAATTCATTTTATTTACTAAAAAAATGTATTCTTGATGGAAAATTGTGGGAAAAAATGGAAAATTTAGGATGTTAGTTAAGAGTAGTGTGATAATTCTCAGTGGTTGAATTTATCACTCCGGGCCTAGGGAAAAGTGTTCAAACAAAGTCTAAATTAATGGGAAACCATCCCGTATAGTCCATACTCCTATGACTCTCACAAGCTAAATAAGGACCCAGTGACTGCACCTGTCCCAGCAAACATGGCAGAGAATATTCAGAAATTCAACTTAGGTGGCCTATGTTTGCCATTCTTTTCGTCACAAAATGAGAACGTTTTCTAGATGTCCTGTGTTAAATAAAAAGAATGTCTGGTTCATAATGACACAAGATCCTAAAAATAAACTAAACTACTCTCCAAAGTGGAATTTTCTTACATACTCTAATTGAACAAAATCCTACATTTCACTTTGTTAGGAGAACTGGGGATTGACCACAACTCTCTATCAATCATATTTTACTGACATTCTATAAAATTTGCATGGGAATAGCCATAGATCATTCATAAAAGAAGAGTAAATCACTTGTTATAACTACTTTACAGCTATAAGATAGCATATGAGTTTAAAATTGTTGGGGAATAATACTACAGTAAAGATTTTTAATTACGAATGAGTACCAAGATCCTTGATGCATCAGTTATTTGATTACACAGTCATAGCCTATTTTCTATCATGTATGGATTGTTTAGTGAGAAAATAATTTTTGTGGGTCTTTATGTAACAATATTCACTACTACATTTGACCAGTTACAGATCAGGTTGAAACTTCACATCTTTCAAACTTCTCATCTTGGTTTTCAAGCTATCTTTTAAAGAAAAAATCATAGCAGAGAGATCTTTTGCCAATATTAGACCTAAAGAAGAGACAATCTGCTTTGGAATTCCCAGTTATACCCTCCCTATTTATGTATATGTATGAATACATGCGTGTATATAAATTTATTTACTTTCATTTTTACTACCTGTAAGTTCCTTGGAAACACAACCTGTATTTGATTTTTTGAGGTTATTTAGCTTGGTATTCTGCACTTGTAAAACAATGGCTCCTGAACTATTGTACAAAAGTAGGAAACCTTCAGGTTTGGGGTCTCTCTTCATGGGACCTGTGACTATTTCATATACTTCTTACCATTTCCCACTTCTATCTCCACTCTCTAATCTGTATTTCTTAATTATTAAACATGTTATATAATGCTATAACCTATTTTTCTATAAAAAATTTAGAAATATAAAACAGTTCATGGCAATAATTACATTTATTAATATCAATTATGAGCTGGTGTTGCATATAATTACTTATTTTATTAATATTGCATAAACATGTGTTCTATATTTTTACTGAACTACTAATAATGTGAAATACCTTAGCAAAAGCATTTTACTATTAATAAAAGATAGCATAAATATGTTTATGTAAGCCATCACTCTGTTTAGTCTACATATATTGATTTGTTAAAACTCACAACAATCATAAGTTCTATTTTTTTTAATATTCATTGTCTCACAATGGAAATTGAGGCCAACATAAGTAACTTCCCTAGCTCACATAGCCAGGTTATATCAGAACTCAAAGGGAAGCAGCATCAAATTCATGCCTTTAATCACTACAAGATGCAGCCTCAATAAACTTAGCATCTTCTTTTGTAATGAAGACCTGAAAGGTCTATTTTAACTCTAGAAAGTATAATTTTAAAATGCCCATTGCAAGCATGAAGGACAAACTCCTTCTTGATTCATTTGCAAAGGAGAGTCAATGACATGCACAAACCCGAGCTCAAGAGTAAGCATGATCTTTAGGATTACTGGATTCTTATCACAGAAAAAATCTTTTTATTATGAATAAGTACAGCCAGGGATAGTATGTTGATCTGATAAGTTGTTAAAGAGAAGGCCATAAAATATCGTATATATAACTGAAAACTCATCATTTAAAAACACTTATATGCATATAAATTTGCTAATAATTTACTAATGGGTAACTGTGCTTTTTTAGTTTAAATAAATTGAATAAAAATTTTTAAAAATAAATTTACTAATTATTTAGGTAGAGCTGTGGCATTTTCATAAGTTACATATTATTTGATTAGCTAAAAAAGACACACTTAGCCTTCTCTGTTTTATATTAATCTCAGTTATAATACATATTTTTTTTTTGGTATCTCACATTTTCTATGGGTCAGGGTTTGGTTTTTTTTCTTTTTTTATATTATTGTTCAAGTACAGTTGTCTCCATTTTCCCTCCACCACTTTCCCCTGCCCCTCCCCACAAAGTCAATTATAATACAAATCCTATAATGCCCACACCTATATAATGTTAGAGAAGACTACCACAACTTTTACTTATTTTTCTAAAATTTTAATTGTCTCACACCCAGATATAATTTAATGGCAATTATTTTAGCATCATGTCTGTATTGAACAACTACAAAGCAGCCTCCTTCATATTCATACAAATGATAACTCTCTTCCTTTTTGTCTTAGTATTTTACTGCTTACTTACAAATACAAAATCATCAAAACTTAGCTGGTTAAAAACAACTTAACTGAACAGAGTAAAGTGAGCAGGAAGAAGGCACACCAGAGAGTCAACTAATAGCTCTGAGCTTTCAGTACATTTGAGCCGGGTACATCTGTGTTTGTGTATTATGGAGAAAATGAAGCATTTGAGGTAATCTACATGTGGGTCAATTGGAGGTCAGTCAAGGGCTGGCCTGTGAAGGAGTGGGAAAGGCTGCTTGAAGATGGCATGGTTCAGCCCACATTGATTGGGATAGGGTTGTTGATGGAGGGACAATGAGCAAGGGAAATAGTTCCCAAGCTAATAGGAAATGTTAGTTCTTTCAAATGTATGAGGTGGGACCAAAAAAGACCAAAAAAAAAAAAAAAAGAAAGAAAGAAAGAAACGGAATTCACTTATAAAAAATCATTTATTTATTTTTACATGCTTAAACTTCAGTCACCTTCAAAGTACTCTCGATTTAATGCAACACACCTATTGAGACCTTTTTCCACTGCTCAAAAAAGTTTTTTGAATGTGTTGATTTGTATGCTTTTTAGTGCGTCTGCCTTTTTTTTCCCCCACTGCTTCCACGTAAGCAAAATGTTTTCCTTTGAGGAATTTTTTAATCTGGTGAAACAACAAAAAAAGTCACTTGGGATGAGATAGGGTAAATAGGGAGGGTGGGTCATGGGACTGATGTCCTTTTTGGTCAAAACCTGCTGAACACTCAGCATGGTGTGGGTAGGTGCACTCATAAATCACCCATCATGAAATGGGCAAATGCGTTGAAAGAGTCTTCGAAAAAATTCACTGAAGTGGAAGGCAGCCTCTCACAACAACACCAGCTCGTCCACTGATTCAGATAGATCCCTAGAACAGTCACCTGGCAGAGGAAGCATTACTACAAGGGGCCCATCCTCCAGAAGATAATTCTACTTTTGATCCCCCCTCATATGTCTGCTACTAAAATATCCACAGGCTTTGTTTATTCAGGTAATTTTTACCTCAGTCTTTGCTGATGTGTCCTTTATATTTTATTTAATGAAAAGGAAGAAAATCTATGGGAGAGCAACAAATTAATTACTTTCAAAAGAGAAACACCGAATTAGAAAAGAAAAAATGCACCACATTTTATGAAATGCATGTTAAATAACAGTTCACATGTGGATTTTCAGTGGTTTATGAATATAAAATAGATATTTTGCTATTTCTAGGTGATTAGAAATTAAATCCCATAACAACAAAAGATTTCATTAACTAATTACTCTCTTGAGCTGTTGCCAAAATTGCAATCATATATCTATTGAACTTAATCAAACACAAATGAAAATATCTCTGAGAAATAGCTAATTATTAATGGTACTCTAGATTTAAAACGTCTTTGCTTTTATATATGTCACTTAAAAATTAATAGTTTATACTAAGCTTGATATGTTCAATCTGAAATATTTTCCTGTAGTTAAGATAGCCATTTACAGAAGTGAAGAAAGCCTTTGAATTCACCATTTGATCAATATTCCTCATTGCCTAGTCTTTATTTTGTGAAATTTCAGAGGACATAAATGTACGCAGTTAAATTGGATTACTGTAGCCTCTTCATATCATTAAGCATTCTTCTCTCTCAATCTTGGAGCTAAGGAAGAGGAAAGTCAGAGGGAGGTAACTGGGGGCAGCTAGCCTGCTGGTTTTGGGCTGACAATTGTGTTATACACTGACCTGATCGCTAATTGCTTCTCAACTCTATCTTCATTAATTATTAAACGTAAGCTATACAATAAGAAATGATATAAGCTATAACATAAAGGAGAACTCACTAGCACATCTGTTCTATAGCACATTAGACTATGCTAGTGGTAAATAAAGAAAATTCCCTTTACTCAACCAGACAGTGAGGAAAATTGTGAAAAAAAAAGTCTTGGCAAAGAGCCAGGGGGATATTTTATACTAACCTAATTCACAGAGTCTTTTCCTAGAGTTCCGGTAGTGATTTCAGTATGTACATCAATGGCCCCTCAACGGTGTTCATGTGCTTGTCCTCAGAACGTGTGAATACCATGCATTGCCTGGCACAGAGGGTTAAGTACGCAGATGGAATTAGGGCTGCTAATCAAATGACTTAAGATAGGAGTTCATCCTCCATTATCTGGGTGGGCCCAGTATATTCATTCACAACAGACTTGTATTAATGGTCAAGCTTTTCTTTTCTTTGTTTTCATTCAAGGGAACGTCTCCTTTCATCTTTAGTATTCTCCTTACCTACCTCACATAACGTATTTATTGATATATTTGTTACTTTACAACTACTTTTTGGATTCCTACTGAGGATTATCACTGTGCTATTGGGAAAGAAAACTGCAAATTCACTTCTTTGTTAAGTGCTAAATTATCAACATCCACAAGGTGGATATTGTAGACCTGTGGACAGTGATTTGTGAGATGTGTCTATACATTTGGGATGTATGCCTGTGTGCCCCAAATGTGATCCTCGATGAGTCATTAAAGGATGAAACATGAGTCCTGAGAGACCAAAAGAATGTATAAAATGAGATGGAATGATAAATGAGAAAGATTATTCTTGTGGAGAAGTGAGGAAAATGTCATGTGCAAAGGATCCAGAAGAGGCATTCTGAGAATTTCAAGTAGTTCAGCTTGACGGGAATGACATGCGCAATGTGAAGAAACAGCAGAAGCTGAGTCGAAGAGAGCCGGAATATAAAGAGCCTCAAAGGCTGAGCGAGAGACTTTGGAATTTACCCTCAGGAAAATAAGGAGCTCGTGTAGTTTTAAATCTGGGAGATACTGTCCTGGTCAGGGTTCAGTCAGAAAAACAGGGCCTATACTAGGTATTTCAACATGGACAGTTTAACGTAGGGAATTGCTTTCACAGGTGTTGGAGGGCTCAAAGAGTAACTGGGAATACTAAAGTAATTCAAAGACAAAAACAAATGCATTCCAAGGATAATAACTATAGAAAGAAGCTATTATCTGTGTGGCATTCAGAATAGATACAAGAAGTTAGACTGCAGAAATTCGAAGTGGAGACAGGCATTTGAATTTGAGGCTCAGAACTCTGGGAGGGGATGGCTGCTGCATCTCTAAGGGGGCATGATGAGCCAGAGAGTAAAATGTGGAAAGAAACTGGAGGCTGGAAGAAGCAGACATGCTACTAATATGTCAAAGTACTCTTGCTGGGGCAGTCCTGTCAAGATTAACAGCAAATTTTTATATTCATGTCTTCCTCTACCACTCCCTACTGGCGGAACTTAATAACAGGGAGCGCTCTGGCAAAGGAGATATGCCGCTTACAGAACCCCAACCCCTGCATCATGGAATTGAGCATAGAGGGGTGGATTCGGTGCTGAGAGACAATAACTTAATAATGCATCCAGCCCACTGCTTAGCCCACTCAGCCTCCTAATATTACGCTATTTAGGAAGATATGAAGTCCCAACAATTATGGTATCCATCTCTGGATGATGTTAATTTCTCGTTTAGTATCACAATCTCTGAAAAACCACTAACCTAAAGGTCAATTTAGTCTAAAGGTTAATTTATGTTAAGTAGTTACCACCAGCGGTCTTCACATGAAATATTGATAGTATATGTACTTAGTTCTAACAAGCAATAAAACTCTATTGAATTGTTATTGTCCTGGTTTCTGTAGAATAGTCACAGGCCCTGATTGACAACCTCCTCCCATTACCCATCTCAGGTACTATTTGGCCTCAACCCGTATCTCAGCTTGTCCATGCTCTTTACTGAATTTGGTGACTCACATGTGTACCTCTGAGAGCTTTCAATCCTTTCCGGCCCTTTGTTTTGATTGTTGTGGTTTTCCCACTTTTGTTTACTATTGAGCATGTGTTCCTTAGCCGGAAGCTATATTCCGAGTGGTCGCATGACAAGTAAGGCATCGTGTAAGTGCACAGATGTCAGGGTTGGCAGAAGCATTTCAGGCAGGATGAAAAATCCAAATGCAGAATACATGTTTTTTCTGTTGAGGGTAAATTGCTGCCTCCCCCACAAAGGAAGAGGTCTAATATGACCCACCTGCTACTTGATGTTTGCCTGGTGAGGGACCAGAACCATCTAGGGGCTTATTTCTTCAGTTTTGGTCAAGCACTTGGTAGCGGCAGTAGCCTGGTCTGTCACAGTGAGGGAAGTTCCATGTTCTTGAAACCTTGTACAATTCTCTGGTTCTGCTCCAAGGATGCCTGTGAAAGAGACCGATATCAACATACCTGGCATCTTGTCCATCTAATTGCTGAGAATCTCCTCTGCCTGCAGTTATTTCAATTTGAAGAGGCTTTACATGGGTCAAAAATACTTTCATTCTTTGGGTGCATTCCAAGAGGTTACTTGCCTGCATTTTTACTAGTCCTATAATTATCAACCTTGTAATTTTGTGCTTTACAAGTTCCTGACCATATGACCAAAACTATTAACCACAGTACTTAAACCAGTCTTTGACCATCCCTTAGTCCCTGCACACTTCTCAATCCAGACAAAGACAAGCAAACACAATGTTGGATGTTCTTCCCCCAAGAGGATTTCACTGCCCCACTGCTATTTGGGAATACTCTTCACTGGGGCTGTAGTGCCCAAACTGTCCACTTTCAGTTAGTGCCAAGGACTTGCCTAGTCAGACTCGTGTTCCATGAAGGTCACTCTGTGATAGCAAAAAATTCATTAGAGGAGTCATTTGCATTTTCAACATATGAAATGATGATGTCTTGAACCAAGGCAATGGCAGAGAGGATTTAAAAAACCAAGCGAACTAAATATCTTGAGAATGAAGAACTCTGTGTATGTTTGATACCATCAATCTGATTATTGCTTTTAGAGGGCAAGTGTTGAGTCCACTTTACCTTATAGCCTTCTTCCACCATAATGCCAGGTGCTTTGCTTATTGACAACTAGACAAATTCTTACTTTAGATGGAATATTCATTTAGTTTCTCCCAATTCTTGGAGAAAATCAGCCATTAAAATGTTCACTTTTGTACAAAGTAGTTTTTTCTTTGTTTCCTATATCTTCCAGATATAAGAATTACACCCTGACATGCGGACAGCCAACAGAATATGACAAGATTCTCAACATCACTGAGCATCAGGGAAATGACGATCAAAACCACAATGAGCTGTCACATCACACATGTCAGAATAACTATCATTTTAAAAGTCCACAAATAACAAGTGCTGGTGAGGATGTGGAGAAAAGGGAATGCTCACGCACTATTAATGGTATTATACACTGGTGCAACCACTATGGAAAGAGCATGGAAGTTCCACAAAAAATTAAAAACAGATCTGTTATATGACCTAGCTATTCCACTTCTGGGTAATTTATCTGAAGAAAAAGAAGGCACTAATTTGAAAAGAGATAAGCACCACTATGTTCATAGCAGCATTATTTACAATAGCCAAGATATACTATATGATTGAGAGGTAAATGAATAAAGAAGATGTGTGAGTGTGTGTGTACATATATGTGTGTGTGTGTGTGTGTATGCATACACATATATATGTGATGTTTATGACAACATTGTTGAAACTAGAAGGTATTATGCTACGTGAAGTAAAACAAATATCACATAATTTCACTAATTTCACTTCCTTGTGGAATCTAAAAAAAAAATCAAAACGGAAACAGATCCATTGATAAAGAGAACAAACTGATAATTGTCAAAAGGGAGGGGAATTGGGGGATGTGTGAAAATTTAAAAAAAAGAAAAAAAAAGAGTTACATTCTGGGTTTTATATTCCACACACGCATACACACAAATCCCATATTTACCTAATCTACACATTTCGTTATTATTTTTTAAAGTTTTTATTTATTTATTTTTAGAGAGAGGGATAGGGAGGGAGAAAGACAGGGAGAGAAACTTCAATATGAGAGAGAAACATCAACTGGTTGCCTCTTGTACTTACCCCATCCAGGGACATGTACTTGACTGGGAATTGGACCGGCAACCTTTCTCTTTGTGGGACTGCCCCAACCAACTGAGCCACACTTGTCAAGATATTTCATTATTGTGTAGTCTTTAACACATAAGCGTAAAGACATGGCTGATTTGAAGCTTAGAGAAATTTGAATGGAACCATATGAGCTAATCTCTTGCCACAATAATGCTGTATAATGGTCACAAAACTTTAGTAGCATGTAACTAGCATTTACAGCACATGTCTAGGCTGGTCAGAGAAGAAACTCTACTAATCTTGGATGAGCTTACTCAAATAGCTGAGGGTTGGCCAGGGAAAATGGGATAAATGGGATCTGCTCCTTGTGTCTCCTGTTCCTTAGCAGGATAGCCCAGACAAGTTCCCACAGAGATGAAAGGGATGCAAGAGAGACACAGAAAACAAGCTCAATTTCACATACACTTTACTGTCTTCTCTTTGCATCATGTTTTCTAAAATAACAATGGGCAAAGCAGGTCTCAGATGGAAGCCCAGAATCAGAGTTGGAGGCAGAAATTGGAATGTCACTCACCAAATGGTGTAACTACAAGAAACCATAAATCAGATACTTCTGCTATCTATCACTAGGGATATGCATTAAGGGCATGTAATAAAAATTCCCTTTCTTGGTCAGGAGACTCTACATCTGGACAGACTGACAGGACCAGAAAAGCTGAAGGGTGGTACCACTCATGATTACGGAGAGTCCACACATGCAGACAGGGCCAGAAAGGGGGATCTGAGGAGCTTGAGACTCATTGATCTCAATGAAGAGTGCCAGCCTATAGCTGCCCCACATTATTTGAGGACCTAGATCTAGAACTCGAAACAGATGAGACATAGTTAACCAAAAGAGTCTTTGAGCTCAGAAAGCCCCTATCTTAATTTTAATTTGGTAAATATTCTGATTTCCATATATAATGCCAAATGAGTTGAGGACTTGTGTTCTTATCCTGGGTTTTATATGTTAAGTGCAAATGATACAATTCAATTGCCTTTTCTGGTGAGAATTTAGCACTTACCTTCCTTTTTATCTGAACTCGAGCTTTGTCTTTACTGAATATAAAATAGGGTTGTCCTATTTCTTCTGACTTAGGGTAAACATTTCTGGAATAATTTATGGTTTTAGTGAAATATAAGTAACATTTGTAGCTGAACACTTTTTTAAGTATATTTTATTTATTATGCTGTTATAGTTGTCCCATATTTCCCCTTTTATCCCCCTCTGCCCTGCACTCCTCCTCCCGCCACCATCCCCCCCAACCACTTAGTTCATGTCCATGGATCATACATATCAGTTCTTTGACCTCCCCATTTCCTATACCATTCTTAATCTCCCCATGTCTATTTTGTACCTACCATTTATGCTTCTTATTTCCTGTACCTTTTCCCCCATTCTGCCCCCCTTCCCCTCCCTGCTGCTAACCCTTCATGTGATGTTCATTTCTGTGATTCTGTTCTTGTTCTAGTTGTTTGCTTAGTGTTTTTAGGTTTAGTTGATAGTTGTGAGTTTGTTGTCATTTTACTGTTCATATTTTGATCTTCTATTTCTTAAATAAGTCCCTTTAACATTTTGTATAATAAGGGCTTGGTGATGATGAATTCCTTTAACTTGACCTTATCTGGTAAGCACTTTATCTATCCTTCCATTCTAAATGATAGCTTTGTTGGATAGAGTAATCTTGGATGGAGGTCCTTGCCTTTCATGATTTTGAATACTTCTTTCCAGCCCCTTCTTTCCTATAAGACTTCTTTAGAGAAATCAGCTGATAGTCTTATGGGAACTCTTAAAAAAAAGAGTGCCATGACTTGTTCATGCCTTGCTGCGTTGCAGCCTGTCAAGGCTTGGCAGGTCCGCTCGAGACTCAGGGGGAGAGAAGAAAATGTGCAGAGCAGTGGGGATACTTGACATACCTTTATTCAAGGCAGGGCGAGCCACACACGCTGCAAGCTGTGTGTCTGTATTTGCACACACAGTGAGAAGCCCCTACCTCCTTAAGTACTAGCACAAACAAAGCCAGCATTAGGCAAAAAGGTTAAGTAACACAGCATGATCTGTGTGTGCAAGTCCGCTTCATGTTATGGGAACCGTTTATCGGACCCAGACTCAAGTCTGTGAGAACACACTGATCAGGCCCATTCAAGGTTGTGAGAAATTGCTTCCCTCTCATCACCCGGACACCTGGGTGAGGGAGCTGAAGTCCTACACTTGCCTTTGTTTTTTCTCTTGCAATTGTCAGAAATAGTCATACTTACAATAAAATATAATTGGATAATTATGTTTTGCGATTTATAAAAACTTTCATTGGTTTGTCTTTAAAGATCAACATGGCCTACAAAGTATAAATATCAAGCCATTGTTTTAAATGTCATTGTGCTAGTTTTCTCAAATGAGTTGAATGATTAGTTATACTGGATGTTAGAAGTTTTTACTCTCCAGAAACCACCTCAAGAGCTTACTTTGTGGGATGCAAAAACACTCTCTCTCTCGGGGGCACACCACAAAACCTAGAGTTGGAGGCTGAAACTATTGTTCCTGAAGGACGTGTTTGAGAGCCAAAGTTCTTTCCTCCCAGGTCCTTTCCAAGTTGTGAGACTCACAGGAGAAAAACAAAACCACAGAATAGAATTACTATGACTGTCATGTTTCCATTAGCCTGTACAATTTCTGTATTTTTCTGGAGTGGACATCACACCAAAAACATTTCAAGGGGGAAATAATATCTAAAGATGGGACTTTTCTGAGAATTTCTTAATGTAAATGGCAAATAACTGTATAAGAACTGTGCATGTTCATAGTAGCACCCAAAGGTCTATGCCTTACTCCCAAATACCCCTTAAATTCAATCATGGTTCTGGGGCAAGAGCGAGAGAGAAGAGGAAGTCTGTACAGAGTTGTGTTCAGATACTTAGGATTGAGTGAAACGAAGACAATTTCCTCCCCCAGCTCCACCAAAAGAAAAAAAAAAAACTTTATTCTTCAAGTCATAGAAAACCAACAATGTGCCAGGCCCTATGCCGGGTGCTCGGGAGCTGTATTAATATTCTAGGGCTTCCACCACAAAGTTCAACAAACTGGATGGCTTGAACAACAGAAATTAATTTCCTCACAGTTCTGGAGTTCGTAAGACCAAGATCATGATGTTAACAAGGCTTGTTTCTTCTGAGAGCCACAATGGGAGCATCTGTTCCAGGTCTCCCTCCTTGGCTCGCACATGGCTGCTCTCTGCTGCCTCTTTACGTGGCCGCTCCTCTTTGTACTCCCACCCTAAGTGTGTCTCCGTGTGACCACGCCTCCTCTTCATATAAAGACACCACTCAGAAAGGATTACTGCACCCTGTAAAGGCCTGATCTCAACTTAATCACCTTTTCAAAGGCCCTATCTCCAATACAGTCACCTTCTGAGATACTGGGGTTAGGGTTTCAGTATGAATTGGGGATGTGCTCAGTCCAGCCCATAATAGGAATCAAATATTCATAAATTCAATCCCTATTCTCAAAGTCACAGAGAGAAATGCTTCAGTTGCTTGGTACATATATTCTAACCACAAATATTTGAGGATAATATTTTTTAAGTGGACTGTATGAGTAAGGAAGGAACCTATGTTCTCACCACAAGTGACAAACATAAGAATGTTTGTTAAATAAAAATGAATTTGTGTTAAATGGAATTACTCTGAAGCAGATAATCTGCTTCATATATATATATATATATCTGCTTCATATATATATATATATCCCCTCCCCCAATGACAGGCTTCAAAGTCTGTGGTCCCAGGATTGACTAGAAGCTGGAATACTCTGTCAGATCCATGTAGCTAAATACGAAAAATCTCACCAAATGGCCTTTTGTAGATGATACGAAGAGAAAATACAAGGGATTGCTTACTAGGTTAGGGTTTCCTTTCCCTGTTCCATTTAAGTGACATTTAAAAACTCAAGGATTCAGGTCTGAAGCAAATAATTTTAGCACTGTATGTTCCAATCACAAAAACATTCATTATGTTTTTGTTTATATGAATATGTCTTTTGAATATGTCTTTTGAATATGTCTTTTGTTTAGAATATTTTTCATAAGATGATCACACCAAATTAATGGTGATAAAAACATTTGATTTTACGAATTGTGAGAAATTTTTCACAAGTTCAATCAAATAAATACATATATAAACAAACAAATAAAATCAGTCTTAGAGATAAATGTCATTGAAATAATTGTCATTTTCTCATTTACACAGACTTTATATTTAGTGGTATTCCAGTACTTTCATTTAAACAAATTTGGATCTTCAGTTTTCTTACTATTAATCACTTACATGCTTCTAGTACTTCTTATATAATTCCTTCTCTTCCCTAGCTTTACAATATTCCATTATAGCATTCACCAACCAATTTTATTTTTTACAGTCATACTTTCTCTGTTTAATAGTATTCAGAGAAGACAAGTGGAAAGAGGTAAGAGGCTACTATGATCAGGTAGATGCTTATTTCCTGGCTTGGCTTCATCACCTGTTACCTGTGCATCACCTTTCTTAGCCTCAATTGTCTTTTGTGCACTTTGCTACACTAACACTTCACAGAGCTATCATGTAATCTAAAGATGTTGTACTTGGAAAGTGCATTCTGAAATCCCATTAAAGTGACAGGTGGGGTATCCTCAAAGCCTTTCATGCCAATGCCAATCAAATAGCACCCACTATCTGGGATCTCTTTTTCAGTGATCTTGACTTAATATTGAAAGTCAATTATTATTAAATCAGTTTAACAAAGACACTTCATAAAATGTAGGTATGGGTCTCGTATTAAAAAAAACTTTAAAAAGTGTCATTGCTTACTACTTAATCCTGATTCTACACTAGATAAAACTGTGAAATGTCTTTCCCTTCTAAAGTGCCCAAAATTTTGGAGTCTCTGGGCCACACTGGAAGGAGAGTTGTCTTGGGCCACACATTAAATACACAAACACTAACAGAAACTCATGAGTAAAAAAATAGTTTTAAGTAAATTTACAATTCTGTGTTGGGCCACATTCATAGCCATCCTGGGCCACATGCAGCCCTCAAGCCACAGATTGGACACCACTGTTATATGATTCTTCCTACAAGGAACCCAAGTACATTCCTGTTTGGGAGTACAGTAATATCTGCACACACACACTCACAGAAATCACACATTTTCCTGTGATTCAAAGATGTTAAAGTCTAATGGTCAGTAGGGTAATTTTTCATGGTACATGTGGAGCCATGGGATACAGGTGGCATCCATATTACTTTGAAGTAGACATCCACAATGTGTATCCAGGTACTATTTAAAAAAACAAACAAACAAACTGCTCATGTCATCTGTTTACTTCCTGTTTCTTTTCTATGATGCATTAAATAGGAAAGCCAAATACCACAGCCACTGGCATATATGTCTGACTGCAAGGTCTCTCTTATGCCAGTGCTATGCCAAATGTGTCATCTTGTATATATGCATCAGGATCAAGGTCAGAGCATACAACAGATGAATTCTTAAATGTGCTAATGTTCATTGACTGATTTTGGAAAACATAGCCAAGTTATCCTTCATTAAGTGTTCTGTCCTTAAGCAGTGGCATAAAGTAGGCTGAACAGAACCAGCTCTCTTATGTAACCTGTCTCATTACACTGGAGGTCAGCAACGGGTCAGGCAGGGCACCTGGCAAGTTCCCAAGCAGCCCAACTTGTAAAGGTGAATTTTGCTTATAAAATTATTCATATAATCACTTAGCTATTTGCCACATTTTTCAGATGTAAATTTATCAATTTGAGGCTATAAAATCTACAGCACTACATAAAGTGGCATGCTCACCTTGTAGGGGTTCAATAACTACCACATTAAGAAAGATTCTTAGTACCTTTCCACTAAATTTGGATGACATTGAGCACACTGATGAAAGCTGAAAAACAGTAGCTTCAAATGTTTCAGATACTTGTCCGGCTGGTGAGAGACACATGTAGCTCCCCGCAGTCAGCTGCCCTTTGCAGCCAAGGCTGAGGAAAGCATTCCAGGCCTCATGTCCCATCATATTATCATCAATTATTTATTGAAGAAGAATCTCTTAGGTGATATATACTTCCTTGTAAATGCTCACTTTCTTGGGAATCACATTTGGGTACTTATGTACTGTAGGATATTAAGGAAGTGATGTTTTTGAGCATGGACAAAGCATTGAGAACTTTACCATCATAGACATAATATAAATTATTCAAAGGTGCATTAATCCCAAGCATCGACCTAAATACTACTACTCACAAAAACTATACTAATAATGGTGGCATTTTTGATATTTACTCAACGTTATAGCACATAATACACTCACATTCTTTATATAGGTGTATTAAATAAAGCAAATATTAGCTTAGAAAATAGATTTCTATTTTTCTAAATCTGAGTTCTTGAAAGTTACAATTAGTTATCACTACTCAAACACTGCTCTTGGAGATCCACAATTCTGTAGAAATAATTGTATAGGCATTTGGAAGTTGAGGGCTTTTGCAACATATTCCCCCACATATCTTTGTGTATAAGGGCATGTGAATGTAAAAGTAATTAAAATATTAAACCTAGCCAATATTTATTGGACACTCCTTTGTGATATGCACTATTCTAGTTACTTTATTATATTAATCCACTTAAGGTTATTTCATTTAAAATTTCTATGTGTTTGTTAAATTATATATGAAATAAGGGTCCTGCTTTGGATAACCTCTTTGCCTCCTCAATCTAATATTCTGTTGTTCTAAATATATTTGACTTATCTGTCTACCTTCATGCTTACATATCTGCACGCATTCATGCTTGCATGTCAGATTAAATTAATTATTGGTTTAGTTATAGTTTTCAAATATTTAATATTTAAGCAAGTTCATGCTTAGAAATACTATGTGAAAAAATATTTTACTAATATCTAAAAAGGAAATATAATGAGGATCTTTCTCAAAGAATTACTATCTATATAGAAGACAAAACACATGTACTCCTGTAATGAACATTTAAAAATGTAAGGGTGTTTTCATAATATCACTAATGCTGCTACTGTTAGAGTCATGTGGGAATGCAGAGCAAAAGTGGCCATTGATTCATGACCCATTTGTATCTTGCTAATAGAAATCTATACTAATTAGGATTCCCTTTTTCTAACAATGCTACCATTGCCTAACTTGTTATCAGGACCCACCTCCATTTTCTAAATTGAATTTAGGGTTTGGCTCTAATCTTTACCTTTAACCATTGTCTTGATAACTAATATTTTTGTTAATGATCCTTCACAATGGTTGTCTTCCATCATCCCCCTGACCACTCCTATGTCTTACTCCCTATATCAGTAAGATTATATACACGACCTTCTCACTCAATTATATTATACTACTTTCAAGGTCACAAATTTGTTGTCAGTGTCTCACACCACGATGCCCTCAATATCCACTTTTTCCTTAACCTCGTTATCACTTAACCCTTAGTATATGAACTGCTTTACTTGTACATGTATGTCTGCTTAGCACATTCCCTCTTATGCTTCATTTTCTGGCCATGTACTGAATATTTCTGCTAGATAACCTGTGGCCCTTTCATACAGCTAAAGTTTAACTCAACCCTCCTCCAAAATAGAAACTTTTTTAAAAAAATTCTCTGTTAACACATTTTAACTCTGCTCCAGTCATCTTGGAATATTCTGAGGGCTCTTGTGCAGTTTTCATACTCAAAAACAACCACTGGTTCACCACTTTATTAATAGTTACTGTTACATCTTTACTGTAGCTAAGTTGTAACACCTTCCTCTGAGTTCAATATCATTATGTCTGACTTGTCATTAACATTCAAATTGATCTCTGGTCTCTTCCTCTGTAATTTATTTGGCACTCTGTTGCCAGTTTAATCTTCTTAATGTAGTTTTCCACTGCAGAAAATCTTTAGCGACCTTCTACTCTAACCAGACTGATTATTCACTGTGTTTTCCTCATACCACACACGCTGTCTGTATGGTAGGGGTTACATCATTTCACTCTCCCCAAATGTCCTTTCCTTTTCTCTTAATCTATTTGCACTTTACTTATCTTTTGTTCTTCAGCTGAGGTCCATTTCTTCCAGAAAGCTTTCCATAGTCTTGTCAGATTTCACTAACATTTCTCTCCTTTAAATAATATATTCAGAGTGTTACCATGCAAATGTTACTTTTATATTCATTAGAGCAGACAGGCTGAAGGGCTCTCACTTCTGTTGAGCATCTATTACTGAATGTCAGAGCTGTAACTCAAACCAAACACATTCTATTTTCATTTTTCCATGGACCAATGTATTTAATATATTTATTTAATATATATAAATTAATTTGGTACTGATATATATAAAAAAATTAATTTGGTACTGAGATATATATATATATATATATATATAATACTTTATATTGGGGGCTGAACTGTGTCTCCCCAAAATTTATGATAAAATTCTAACCCCCCTCCCTTAGAATGTGACTGTATTTAGAGACAGGGCCTTTAAAAAGATAATTAAGGTAAAATGAGGTCATATGATTGGGCCCAAATTGAATCTGACTGGCATCTTTACAAGAGATTAGGACATAGACAACATAAAGACTGAAGGGTAACCATAGGGGTCACAGTGGGAAGGTGACCATCAGAAAGATAAGGAGAGAACCCTGAGAATCAAACCAACCCAGACTACACCTTAATGTTAGACTTCTGGCTTCCAGAACTCTGAAGATATAAATTTTGGCTGTTAACGCCAACCGGTCTGTCACCTTTGTTATGATAGCCCTAGCACACTTACTTTTCATAATTATTTATATATAATATTTACTTATGAAAGTCAAATGTTAACATAAATAATGTGTCAACATGACAACGTACTGTTGTCAATCATACATTGACATCCGATTTGGTGGGCATGCATCATACTTTTTAAAGAATATCTAAGTTATCCTAAACAGCTAAACCTTTCATCTAAATGTGGCTTTGAAAATAAGCACCTAAAGTGAAATAGAAATATATTCAGTACTTAAAATCCACATCACTGAATTTAGCTTACTATTATATTTAATTTGTTTTCTTTTAGAAGCAACAATTAAGTTATTCGGTCTCTTGTATTTATTTGAATTTAAATGCCCCTAAACTGTCACAAATACTTAGCAACAATTTAATATTCCTTCCTTGAGCTTTTTCAAAATCTAGGCTGGACAGAGTAAAAACTGTTTGACTGATGGTCCAATTTCTTCCTGAAATAAAGAGTCATCACATGGATTAGAAATGCACAGAGATATTTTTTCTTCCCAAGGCTACAACTACTGCCCAGAGGATTCGTACAAGCACTCAAAATGTCAAGACTAATTTAGGCAGAAACAAAATATACCTGCTATTGGGGTTGACATCTATGTTGACCATTTCTTACTATAAGCAACACCTAGAGAAGTAATTTTAAATATAAAATCTTAAAATCCATGAAATTCAGTTCATCTTATTTTTATAATAGTTTTTAATTTTTAAGATTATACATTTTATTTATTTTTATGATTATAAATATAAGTTTTAAAGTATGGTCCTAAAATGGGATTTGACTTCTCAATGAGAATATAAAAATATTAAATAGAAGCTTATCTCTGTTTTGCTCTGTTTATGTACCTGCCTTCTCCTTTTTATTTTTCAAAGAAAAACTTATAAGGATTCCAAAGAGTTATAGGATGGATTTCCTGAGAAAATAAATTCTGCTATGGAAATTCATATGCGGGAAGTTTATTAGGTTAAACATTTAGGCAGTAAAGAAAGTGGAGCGAGGTAGAGGCAGAAGCCGAACCGAGACGTAATCACCGTTGGCTTAGTGGGATCACCACGGGAAGCTCCAGGGTCAGGGAGGCCTTGCAGAGACACTACAAATGCTGGAAGGAGGCTGGGCCTTTTACTCTACCTTGTCCAGACATTGGATATATGCTACCTGTGGAAGAGGGCAGAATTTTGGGCAAAGTGACTCTCTTTAGCAGATGGCAATTCTGGAGAAAGACTCAGCTGAGGCCTGTCACCTACCAACATTTCCAGAAATGAGGGGAAGGAATGCTTCAGTCTTGAACCTGCAATGTCATGCTTATAAACCACAGCGTCCATTATAGTAATATATGAATTCAATTTCATATGTATTGACCAAGGGTTTTTTAGGTAAATAATTTTAACCATTATGAGACTCAATTTCCTTCTTTGAAACTGAGACTATTAACACATTTCAGGCTTTCTTAGAGCAATTTTGTTAGAAAATACAAGTGAAAGTTATTTGGCTCATAAAGGATCAGTGCTAAAATATATGTTAGTAATTACCTAGGTCCATTTTTTTATCATACAGCTAAAGAATTGATGCCTAATATAGATATATATTACTGTACACTGGACACAGGTCTACCCATTTATATTTATTGCCTCATGTAATTCTGACTATGACCCTTTAAGAAAATAAACAAACAGGGGTCATAGGACTTGTTTGGCGTCACACAGCTGGGGACAGTATATAGCATTGATTGTATCTCACCCAGCGGCTATTCACACTTTCAGACATTATAAGACATTGCTTCTGGTAAGACAGTAGTCAATGGAAGATTAGTTGTCAGGTCTTCAACGTCCTGTCACATAGTTTATTTAACCTATATTTGGAGGCTGTGGTAGACGGTAAAGTAGAAAAAGCCGACTGACTGGCAACCATTGGGCAGAACAAATCTTTACATATTTGATCACTATTTTTTGTTGTTTTTTTTAATTGGTTTGTATTAGTCTGCCCAGAGCTTTATAATGTAATGTGACTCAATAGCCATTATGTTTACTGCTTGCCAAGAAGTTTGGCACCCTTTACACCATGCAGAAATTGACTCCGTGCACTTACATTCCCAGCCTGACCAGTTTACACACTCATGTTTACAACCCAGGGTTATTCATATGTAGGTGATGATGATGGAGGAATAAATAAAAGGAGGAGGAGGAGACAGAGGTAGAGAAGGACAAAATAAAAGGATATAAAAGAAGGGGAAGAAAAAGGAGAGGTAAATGAACGGAATAAGTTATGGTTTATAATGATAATATAAATAATATTTAATAACTATTAGAGTATAGTCTTTCATTATTAAATATTCTATTGGTCCTGTCTAAAAATCTCATCTGATATACAATTTTAGAGGAGTGCCAGTATTTTTGCCAGGTTAATGTGTTTAAGTGAATTTATGTTCCCACATAGACTATTTGGTGGAAGCCAAAAATTTGCATATTAATACAAATAGATATTGGATAGAGAGTGCAGAAAGCAAGGAAGAGTAGGAAAGGCATTTCCAAATTATGAAAGTATGAAAATTTTATTTCATATTTAACCAGAAGAGAAATTCCTAGGAAAATCAGAGACATATTGTTACACATGTTTCATGTTGAGAGTATAGAAATAAAAGCCAAACATTACCAATTATGTAAAAAAAGCAAGAAGAGGCCGAAACAAATGGTGCAATTAGCACATAAGGAAGAGATTCGTGTCTCAGGTGATAAAATCTATGCCAATTTTAATAAATATCAGTAATTAATTGAAGAAAGGCAAGAGGTACCTTACAGATCAAGAATGGAATATGAAGTCATAAAGGAACATGAAAATATAAATAACCTGCATAGCTTTGAAATCATGTGAGATGGCTGACAGAAAGGCAGGTAATGGCGTTGCCAGCAGCCATGGTGCCCAGCATCCGTGGAAATGCAGGCCACACAAAGAAGAGGAGAACTGAGAGATGGGAAGAGAACAGTATCTGACAGACTTATTGCTGACCCTCTAACCGGCGGTGCCTCCATCTAGCCATTTTTGATACTTTATTTCCAGGGTCTATTAATTCTCTTTTTTCACGTAAGCTAGAGAGGCAAGTTACGTTTGCAACTGAGAACCTTGCCAAATGAAACTTATGTGCTTTCTAGCAATGGATTTAAGGCTGTTTTAGAAACCCATGTCTTATGCGAACCTTCATCCCACTCAGAGCAACACCTTGCACCTAGCACCTTGTGTCTTGCACACCTTACATATACACCTTGCAATACACACAAACGCACACATATGCACACAACTGCCCTGGAGGCTTGCGTTATAAAAATTGGCCAGAGCAGCTATGCTGAAAACTGAACTGAAAAGGACACAAAGAAAAGGGGAAGAAAAAAAGATTCAAAAAGAAATGGCAGTGGGAAATTCTGACATCTAACCCATTTACTTAGGTAATGTTTCTGGTCACTGATGAAGAGATTTTCTTTAAAATCTGGCAGAGTGTGACCATTTGTATTCATATAGTCTTCATTTCTACAGCTAATTATACTATTTATGTATGTTCTGTTCTCTGGTGCATTTCTTGTATAATTTTCCAAATGGTTTCTTCGGCAACACATAAGTTTACTGCTCTATGGGTCACAAAATGACCAACAGGAAACCATCATGGTCACTGTTGTCATTATCAACATGTATTGAGCTCTTCATTTTGTGACAGGCCTTATGCTAAATGCATTTGCATACATTTGCTTAAAACAACCACGTGAAATATAGTACTATTATTCTCTTTTTTTATATGACAAAACACCTGCTTAAATATGTTCAATAATTAGCAACATAGCTAGTAAGTGGTAAAGTCAAGTTCCAAGCTCAATTCTATTTTTTCTCTACAATATATTTAAAAAATCATATACCATGATCAAGTGGGATTTATTCTAGGGATGCAAAGTTGGTACAATACTTGCAAATCAATAAATGTGATACACCATGTAAATAAAATGAAGGATAAAAATCACATGATCAAATCAATAGATGCAGAAGAAGCATTTGATAAAATCCAACACCCATTTATGATAAAAACTCTCAACAAAGTGGGGATAAAAGGAACAATGTAATAAAGGCCATATATGACAAACCCATTGCCAACACAACCAAGTTTTAACCACCATATTACAGTTTTAAATCTGTATTAAAAACAAGGAATATGGCATCGACATATAAGAAATTTCTCCTGGATACTTCAGACACTTTGTGAGTTAAAGCATAAGGAACTACCAACTTTCCCTAACCTGTCAATATTCCCCACTCAGAGGGATCGGGAAGGCCATGGAGGTGACAGCCACAGAGCAGAGGCCACGCAGCGCGGCTCCTCCTTGTCTTGGTTATCACATTCAGCCAAAGCTGAGCAGGACAGCAAACAAGAAGCTACCGTGTCTAGAATTTTGTTCTTCAAGAGGTCAGACACATGGCTCCTACTTTCCCACCCATGCACATGTATTATATACAAGTTAAAAAAGTATTACAGACCCAGGTTTCTTTTTTGAATTAACTGTATTGGGATGGCATTCATTAATGAGATTATATGGTTTAAAAGTGTAAAATTCTAGACCATATCATCTGTATATTGCATTCTGTGCCCACCACCTAAAGTCCAGTCTCCTTCTGTAACCATACATTTACCCCCTCCAACTTCTCCTCACACCCCTTCTCCTTTGGTAACCACCTTACTGTTGTCAGTGTATATGAGTTTTTTGTTTGTCTGTTTGTTGCTTTCTGTTTTATATCCCACATATGAGTGAAATCATATAGTTCTTGTCCTTTTCTTTCTTATTTCACTTTGCATGATACTCTCAAAATCCACACATGTCATTGCAAAGTGCAGTATTTCACCTTTCCTTATCGCTGAGTAGTAGTATTTGATTGTATATATAACTGTATGTACCACATCTTCTTTATCCAATCATCCATTGAAAAACACAGATTATTTCCATGCCTTGGCAATTGTAAATAATACAGCAGTGAACATAGGGGTATTTATATCTTTACCTATAAATATTTTCAAATATTTTGAGTAGATACCCAGAAGAGAAGGATTGCTAGGTCATAGGGTAGCTCTATTCTCAATTCTTTGAGCAACCTCCATACTGTTTTCCACAGTGGCTGTGCCAGTTTACATTCCTACCAGAAATGGATGATGGTTCCTTTTGCTCCACATCCTCTCCAACGCTTGTTATTTCTTGTCATATTGATAATAGGTATTCTAACAGTTATGAGGTGGTATCTCATTGTAGTATTGATTTACATATTCTTTATAGCTATTGCAGGTGAATATCTTTTCATACATTTGTTAGTCATTTATATGTCTTCTTAGGAAAAGTGTTCAGGTCCTCTGCTCATTTTTTAATTGGATTGTTCAGGGGGTTTTATTGTTAAGATGTATGAGTTATTTATTTTTGGACATTAGCTGCTTATAAGAGGTATTATTTGCAAATATGTTCTCAATTCTTTTGATTATCTTTTTGGATTGTTGATGGCTTCTTTTGTTATACAGAAGTTTTTAGTTTATTATTTATTTCTACAATACATACCACATAAATACAAAGGATGATTAAAGAATACTATTAAAGACTATATTGCCACTAAATTTGACCTATAAGAAATGGATAGTTCTTAGAAATTAGAACCTTCCCAGACTGAATCATTAAGAACTGAAAAAATCTATATAGACTAACTTAGACAGTGAAGAAATTGAAACAACCATCAAAAACCTCCTAAAATTTAAAAGTCCAGGAGCAGATGTCTTCACTAGGGGATTCTAAGAAACATTTTAAAGAGATTTAATATCTATCCTTCTCAAACTGTTACAAAAAAAATTGAAAAAGAAGCAATACTTTCAAACTCATTTTATGAGGCCAACATTACCCTGATACCAAAACCCAGAAAGGACAACACACAAAAAAGAAAATTACAGTCCAATATCTATGATAAACATAAATGCAAAAAAACTAAACAAAATGCTAGCAAATCAAATATAACAATACATTAATAATATAATACATCACTATCAAATGGGATTCATTCTGGCATACAAGAATGGTTCGACACACACAAATTGATCAATGTAATATACCACATAAACACAAAGGACATTAATCATATGTCCATATTAATAGATGCAGAAAAAGCATTTAACAAGATTCGAGGTCCATTTATGATTAAAACACTCAATAAAATGGGTAGAGAAGGAAAGTACCTCAACATAATAAAAGGCATACATGACAAACCCTCAGCTAATACCAGACTCAATGTTGAAAAACTGAAAGCTTTTCCTCTAAGATCAGGAACAACACAAGGATGCCCAGTCTCACCATTATTATTCAACACAGTACTAGAAGCCCTAGCCAGAGCTATCAACCAGATGGTGGAAGTGAAAGGCATCCAAATTGAGAATGAAGAAGCAGAATTGTCACTTTTGTTGATGACATGATTCTATATATAGAAAACCCTAAGGACTCCACCAAAAAGAAAATAAAAAACCTTAAGAACAATAAATCAATACAATAAAGTTGCAGGATACAAAATCTAAGTACAAAAACCTATTGTGTTTCTATATACTAGCAATGAACTTTCAGAAAAAAGAAATAGAAAAGCAATTTTATTTGTAACCACAACGAAAGGAATAAAATACTCAGGAATAAAATTAACAAAGGAAGTGAAGGATCTATACACTGAAAACTGCAAGACATTATTGAAATAAATTGAAGACGACACAAAGAAATGGAAAGACATTCCATGTTCATGGATTGGAAGAATCAACAGAGTTAAAATGGCCACATTACCTGAAGCAATGTACAGATTTAATGCAATCCCCATCAAAATCTCCATGGCATTTTTCAAAGAAATAGAATTTTAAAAATCAAATTTGTATGGAACCATGAAAGACTCTTCATAACTGAAGCATCTGGTGAAAAAGAACAAAGCTAGGAGCACCACACTTCCTGGCTTTAAATTATGCTACAAAGTTACAATAATTGAAATAGTATGGTATTGGTAGAAAAACAGACACACAGAACAATGGAATAGGATTGAGAGCCCAGAAAATAAACTCACTTGTACATAAGCAACTTATTTTTTACATAGAAGCCAAAAACATACAATTGGGAATAGAAAGCCTCTTCAGTAAATGGTGCTATAAAAATCAGAAAGCCATATGCAAAAGAATAAAGCCAGATTCAGTTTTCTTAGTTAACATATTTGACTTAAAAATTCAAGTTATCACTCAACTCAATCTCATAAAACTTAAAGTATTAATGTGTTGTATTGCATTAGTCACCTGCTGACACAATAATGCTATATAACAGTAACCTCCACAAAATTCAGAAAAGTAGTAAACACCTATTACCCTCTTCAGAGATCTGGATGTTTGCTATGTGTCTGGTGTTTAGCTAGGGAAACTGCTTCACGTGTCTGATTCGCAGACCCAAGTTGGGGGATGTCAGCTGTCTGGACATATCCTTTTTATGTAGAGGTCAGATACTGCCAGCAGGCAAACAGAAACACCTGACACCTCTAAATGGCAAAGGTCAGATTTAACATCTTCTCAATTCTACATATATTCCAATGGTCACATGGTCAAGCCTCAAAATATAGCAAATATACAGAAATTTATATTTGTCCCACAGCTGAAGAAGAGGGGAGTAAATGCTTGAAGACCGAAAATCCAAGGTATGACATCCATTTACTTCAAAACTAAATAAATAAACAAAAGCCGTCTTTGGTTTCTGAACCACTGTATCCTTTGCTGGCTTTATATTGTCAGCCATACTAATCTCATGCCTAGAATCCCTTTAACCACTCTTTCTGCCCACTAAATCCCTACACCTCATCCGCAAGATCATGCTTGAATGACACATCACCTGTAAAACCTTTTCTAACTAACTTTGTAAATTTTATGCATAAACTGACATTTATATGTAGTGCTATTAAAAGATACATGCAATGCACACACACACACACAACATAGGTGATAGGTATGTAGAGGGAGTCAGGGCCGACACCAAGGACGAAATGAAATGTTATCTGCCCTGCTGCAGGTGTTGAGACACTATCTGCCCTGACTAATGCTGTAAATGCTTCTCTCCCACCTCTGTAAACCCCTTTGTGCCAAATCTATACTACGCCTCCCAAAACCCTCCCCCACTTAGCCCAGCATAAAAGGAATGCGGGGCTATTGTTCTGGGCTCAGAATTTGGAGTTTGTCTCCTCTGGGCCTGTGCACGTAAATAAAGATCGTGCTCCTAACCCCTCGGTGTCTGGTCGTTTCATTTTTTCGTAACAGGTACACATTTTAAAGATTTAAAGCAGGCTTTTTCTTTCGTCCTCCCCTTGTCCTTCTGCTTCATATTCTCTCTCTCTCTCACCCTCCCCCCATCTCCTTTCTCACCTTTCTTTTCTTCTTTAATAATCTTGCAACAGATACTGATATTTATCACTAATATTACTGGTTATCTTTATTCTGGGCACATGGTAGAACTACAATTAATTCTCTGCCCCTGGAAATTAACCATGGACTTGTGTTGCCCAATAAAACATGTTCAAAAGGGAAGTGTCTCTTTCAGGCTGATGCTTTTAAAAGCTGGTGTGCCATTCTCCATCTTCCCATGTAGCAGTGAAAACCAACAAGTTCAGGTGATGGGGCTTTGGTAATGAGATAGCCCCAAATGAGGACAACATAGAACAGAAATTCCCTAGGACACATGGCATATATGTAGTATGATTTAAAAATACACCTCTGTTATTTTAAGACACTGAGATATTGGATGATCACCACAACATAACCTAGACTATCCTGACTGATACAGAATCTTCCTCAAAGTCATTCCTATCAAAAGTTCTAAAACCATTATGGTAAGGAATCCATTTTCATGAAGACACTAATCAAGATACCTCTAAGCTCTCATGCTCATATAACAATTTGATTATACAAAATATAGTTTGAAATATATTAGCTGGTAGCCCTTGAGAAAAAAAATATTTTTTAATTATTGAACTCATATAATAACTAATATATAAAAATGTAACAAAATACCAAGCTCCCTGAAAAGGTTAAATTTTAAGTGAATTAGTCATTAGAAAAATTAATTTTCATGTGAACATTTTAGTAAAATGTTTTTCAATAATAAATTTTAGATGTTTGTTTTTAAGTCAACTGAGTTTAGGTAGAAGGGCTTTTTATTACCATTTATTGTCAGTGCCCCTCTATTCTGTATGGAAAACATATATCCCATTTTACAATTAGTTAATTGACTTTACCCAGCAATTCATCTGTCCCAAGAGAGTAAATAAATCCAGTGTTAGATGTATATTGAAATGGCTTAGAGCTGGTAATCCCCAGGAATTATAAAATATACAGATACACTGATAATTCCAAATAATACAAAGTCCAGTCCAATAAGTAGTTAAACATATATTGTCTAGACTCTAAAATATTGAGCTACCATTGGTTTAAATAGAAAACCTATAGCTTTAAGCCTTCATATATTGTGTATGTGATTTCTTCTTACATAATATGGAGAGAGCAATAAAAAAATATGTGTTGAACTAATTGCATAATCGGAGGGGGGGAAAGGATCTCAAGGACACTATCCAATATCTGGAAAGTGGATGTGGTGTCATATAAAGTGCAAAGGCTTTAGAAGCCAAAATGCTACAATGTATCTGCAAGATTAAAAGAGGTTAATTTGCAGGGCTGACTGCACCACCCTGATGAACAATGCTTTTCACTAATGATCCTTCAGAAAAACACCTTCAGGTACTTGCCTTGAACCATAAATATAATCTTAGAGCGTCTCTTCCTTTTTAAGTATTAGTAGTATGGGGATGCATGAGAAGTTTTTACTTGCATTAAAGAACTACTCTAGCCTGAAAGTGGCAAATCAAGGAACTAATACTCAGGACTCATAATTACTATATCGGATTTTATTTCTTTTTAATTTTTTCTTTATTGTATTCTTTTCTATTACCATTTAGTTCATTTATATCCCCCTCTCCCAGCAATCACCATACTGTTGCCCATGTCCATGAATCCTTTTTCATTTTTGCTCAATTTCCATCCCCCTTACCTACCTCCCACTAGTGGTCATCCTGCTCTCCATCTATGAGTCTGTCCCCATTTTCCTTGTTAGTTCAGTTTGTTCATTAGATTTCACATAGGAGTGAAATCTTATGGTATTAGTCTTTCTCTGACTGACTTATTTCACTTAGCATAATGTTCTCCAGGGTCATCCAGACTGTCACGAAGGGTAAAATTTCCTTTTTATGACCCAATAGTATTCCATTGTGTAAATGGCCCATAGTTGTTTTATCCACTCACCTACCGATGGGCACTTGGGCTGCTTCAGATTGCAAATAACACTGCAATAAACAGGCGTGTTTATGTTCTTTCAAATTAGTGTTTTGGGTTCCTTCAGATATATCCCAGAAGTGGGACTGCTGGGTCAAACTGCAGATCCATTTTTAATTTTTTGAGATATCTCCATACTGCTTTCCACAGTGCCCGCACCAGTCTGCATTCCCACCAGCAGTGCACAAAGGCTCTCCTTTCTCTACATCATCGCCAGCACTTGTTATTTGTGGATTTATTGATGACAGCCATTCTGACAAGTGTGAGATGATATCTCATTGTGGTTTAAAAATTCATTTCTCTGATGATTATTGACTTTAATCAATCTTTTCATATGACTATTGGCCATCTGTATGTCCTCTGTGGAGAAGCGTCTATTTAGACCCTTTGCCCATTTTTATATTAGGTTGCTTGTTTTTTTGGTCTTGAGTTTTGTAAGTTCTTTATAAATTTTGGATAGCAACCCCTTATCAGATATATTGGCAAATCTGTTCTCCCATTATGTGGGTTGCCTTTTTATTTTGTTGATAATTTTCTTTGCTGTGCAAAAACTTTTTATTTTGATGTAGTCCCATTTCTTTGTGTTTTTTTTTTCTTTTGTTTCCTTTGCTTGGAGAGATATATCAGATAAATATCTCAAAGAGCAAAGTTCAAGATTTTACTGCCTTTGTTTCCTTCTATGATTTTCATGCCTTCAGTCTAACATTTAAGTCTTTGATCCATTTTGAATTTATTCTTGTATGTGGAGTAAGAAGGTGGTCTAGTTTCATTTTTCTTAATGTATCTGTACAGTTTTCCCAATACTACTTACTGAATAAACTCTCTTTATCACATTGTATATGCTGCTTCCTCTCTTGAATATTAATTGACTGTTAAGTTATGGGTTTATTTCTGGGATCTCTATTCTGTGTCTGTTTTTATGCCAGTACCAGGCTGTTTTGATTACTATGGCCTTGTAATATAATTTGATATTAGGTAGCTTGATTCCTCCAACTTTGTTCTTCTTTCTCAGAATCACTGTTGCTATGCAAGGACTTTTTGGGTTCCATAAAAATATTTGAAATAGTAGTTCTAGTTCTGTGAAATACTTCATTGGAATCTTGATAGGAATTGTGTTGAATGTATAGATTGCTTTCCTTAGTATGGTTATTTTAATTTTGTTAATTCTTCCTATCTATGAACACAGTATGTGCTTTCATTAACTTGTATCCTCTCTTTCTTTCTTCCTTGTCTTATAATATTTGGTGTACAGGTCTTTTACATACTTGGTTAGACTTATTCCTAGGTATTTTATTCTTTTTGTAGCAGTTTGAAAGGGATTGTTTTCTTAATCTCCTTTCCATTAGTTCATTATTGGCATATAAAAATGCAGCTGATTACTGGATGTTAATTTTGTACCCTGCTACTTTGCTGAACTCATTTATCAGTTCTAGTGGTCTCTTGGTAGAATCTTTGGGGTCCCCTATGTACACTATCATGTCATCTGGAAATATTGACAGTTTTACTTCTTCCTTATCAATTTGGATGCTTTGTATTTCTTCTTCTTGTCTGATTGCTGTGGCTA
The DNA here is from genome assembly GCA_004026545.1 of Mormoops blainvillei. Classification (NCBI taxonomy): domain Eukaryota; kingdom Metazoa; phylum Chordata; class Mammalia; order Chiroptera; family Mormoopidae; genus Mormoops; species Mormoops blainvillei. The sequence goes on along the minus strand of PVJD01006085.1, from coordinate 60,941 downwards.
GGACTTCCAGTACTATGTTAAATAAGAGAGGTGAAAGTGGACATCCCTGTCTTATTCCCAATCTTAAGGATAACACTTGTAGTTTTTACTCACTGAGTATGATGCTGGTAGTGTGTTTGTCATCTATGGCCTTTATTATGTTTAGACGTGTTAACTCCAAGTCCGCTTTGCTGAGAGTTTTTAATCATAAATCGGTGCTGGATATTATCAAATGCTTTTTCTGCATCTGTTGATATGATAATGTTATTTTTATGCTTCATTTTGTTTATATGGTGAATGACATTTATTGATTTACAACTTTTGTACCAACTTTGCATTCCCAGGATAAATCCCACTTGATCATGGTGTATGGTCTTTTTGATGCATTGCTGTATTAGGTTTGCTAATATTTTTTTGAGGGTTTTAGCATCTATGTTCATCAAGAATATTGCTCTATAATTTTCTTTCATTGTAATGCCTTTATCTGCTTTTGGAATTAGGATAATGCTGACCTCAAAAAATAAGTTTGAGGGCCTTCCCTCTTGTATTTTATGAAATAGATTGAGAAGGATAGGCAATAGTTCACAGTATGTGTGGTATAATTCATTTGTGAAGCCATCTGGTCCAGGGCTTTGTTTTTTGGGAGTTTTTTTAATTACTTCTTCAATTTCACTAGGTGTAATATGTCTATTAAGATTCTCTGATTCTTCCTTATTTAGTTTTGGAAGATTGCATGTTTCTAGGAATTTATCTACTTTGTCCCAGTTGTTCAGTTTTTTGGCATATAGTTGTTCACAATATTTTCTTACACTCCTTTGTATTTCTTTGGTGTCAGTTATTATTTCTCCTCTTTCATTTCTTATTTTGTTTTTTGGGGCTCTCCCTCTTTTTTTGTTGATAAGTCTGATCAAAGGTTTGTCAATCTCATTTATCTTTTCAAAGAACCAGCTCTTGGATTCATTGATCTTTTGCATCATTTTTTAGGCTCTATTTTGTTTATTTCTGCCCAGATCATTATTATTTCCTTCCTCTGCTCACTTTTTGCTTTGCTTGTTGTTCCTTTTCAGGTTCCTTTAAGTGTGAAATAGATTGTTTATTTGAGCTTTTTTTCTTGTTTTTTGAGTTAGACCTGTACTTCTATGAATTTCCCTCTTGGGATTGATTTCCCATTGTTTTGGATTATGTTGTTCTCATTTTTTTGTTTGTTTGTTTTGAGGTACCTTTTGATTTCTTCCTTGATCTCATTGTTGACCCATTTATTGTCTAATAACATGTTATTTAGCTTCCATGTCTTTCTATGTTTTTCTATGTTTTTCTTATGATTGATTTGTAGTTTCATAGCATTGTGGTCAGACAAGATGCTTGATATGATTTCAATCTTAAATTTATTGAGACTTATTTTGTTTCTTAACACATGGTCTATCCTAGAAAATGTCTCATGTGCCCTTGAAAAGTATATATATTCTGCTACTTTGCCATAAAATGTTCTAAAATATCAATCCTATCCATTTGATCTAGTCTGTGGTTGAAGACCACTGTCTCCTCATTGATTTTCTGTCTGGAAGATCTATCCATTGAAGCCCATGGTGTGTTAAAACCCTCAACTAAGACTGTATTTCTGTCAATCTCTTCCTTTCTGTCCATCAAGATTTGCTTCACATATTTACTGCTTCTATGTTAAGTACATACATTTTTACTAGGGATATAATCTCTTGTTGAAATGTTCCCCTTATCATTATGTAGTGTCCTACTCTGTCTCTTACTATAGCCTTGGTTTTAAAGTCTAGTTGTCAGATATAAATACTGCTACACGAGCCTTTTTTCCTTTCCATTTGCATGAAATATTTTTTCCAGCCCTTTACTTTTAGTCTCTGTGCATCCTTCAATCTGATGTGGGTCTCTTGGGGGCAGCATATATTTGGGTCTTGTTTTCTTAGCCATTCAGCTACCCTCTGTCTTTTGGTTGGAACATTTAAGCAATTTACATTTGAGGTGATTATTGATAGACAAATATTTAGTGCCATTTTATTGTCAGAATATTTTCTTCTGTTTTTTTTTTTTTCTTTCCCTTTTTCTTCTTCTTCTTCTTAAAGCAAGCCCTTTAACATTTGTTGCAGTACTGGTTTGGTGTTAACATACTCCTTTAGCTTTGTCTTGTCTGGGATGCTCCTTATTTCTCCTTCAATTTTAAATGATAGTCTTGTTGAGTAAAGCAGCCTTTATTGAAGGTCCTTGCTTTTCATCACCTTGAATATATCATATCACCCCCTTCTGGCCTGAAATGTTCCTGTTGAGAAATTAGATGACAGTCTACTTGGTGCTCCCTTGTAGGTAATTATCTGCTTTTCTCTTGCAGTTTTTAGGATTCTCTCCTTGTCTTTAAGCCTTGTCATTTTAATTATGATGTGTCTTGGTATAGGCCTCTTTGGGTTCAATTTGTTTGGGACTCTGTCTGAGCTTTCTGGACTTATGTGTCTTTTTCCTTCATCAGATTAGGGAAGTTTTTGGTCATTATTTCTTTGAATAGGTTCTTGATCTCTTGCTCACTCTTTTCTTTTCTGATATTCCCATGATGAGGATATTGTTACACTTCATGTTGCCCAAATTGTTCTTTAAGTCTCCTTACTTTTTTAAAATTCTTTTTCCTTATTTCTGTTCTGCCTTGTTTTTCTTTTCTACCTTGTCTTCCAAATCACTATTTGATACTCTGCTTCATCTAACCTACTATTTATTTCTTCCATTGTATTATTTATTTCAGATGTTGCATTCTTTTTTGCTGACTGGTCCTTTCTTATGGTTTCTATGTCTTTTTTCATGCTGTTGAGTATCCTTATAATCATTACTCTGCACCTTCTATCTGATAAATTGCCTCCTTCCATTTCATCTGGTGCTTCTGGAGAATTCTCCTGTTCTTTCATTCGAGGTCTATTTCTTTGGCTTCCCATTTTGGCTACTTCTTTGTATTTTCTACCTTAGTTTTTAAACTAATCAGTAACTAATCTTAACCTATAATCAGCAGCCCGGTTTAAGCTCCACAGCGTGGGGCAGAGTAATTCCTGTGTGTAGCACTATTGCTTCCCCTTAGACTGATGCCACTTGGAGGGGAGTGCTTTGCCTGAGAAAGGTGGCTTCTGGAGTATGGGGAATGACTCAGCACAGGGATCCTGGTGGCTGCTCTTTCAGTTCTGTCCCCTGAGCCAGCATCCCCAGGCTCTCTCCTTATGTGTCTCTAGTCCAATCTGCCCTTCCTCTGTTGGAGCCTAGGTTAAGTGGCTGCCAACACAGTTTTGTGCATTGACCCTTTAATTGGCTCTCAGCATCTTCAGCCATCCCTCCCAGGCAGGCAGAAACTCTGCTGCTTTTCACAGCTAGATGTTATCTGGGTTCCTTTCCAGCTCTGGTGCTGTAGGCTAGGGAACCCAACTTGGAGTTTAGACCCAGTGCTTCTTAGGGGGAATTCCCCATGCTCCTCCTTTTCTGAAGTGCTCCTCCAGAACTTCAACTGCCACCTATGGGATCCCAGCCAGCCGTCTCATGCTCCCTCCACACTCCCTTACATTCATGTTGTGGTGAAGTGGTTTCTTCTGTCTCTCCTTGGGTAGAAGGTTTCTCTCCAGCTAGTGTTCAGTTGGTTACTCAAGGTGCTTTCTCTACAATTTTATTTTGTAATTTTCATATTGGTTCTTCTAGGAGGTTAGTGTAGCTTCCTCTTACGCCTCTGTCATCTTGGATCTCCACTCTAAACAGGCAAGCAAAACAGAATGAGAGACATGGAAATAAAGAACAAACCGACAGTAACCGGAGAGGATGGGGGAGGAGATAATTGGGAAAAGAAGGGGAAAGGTCAAGGAACATGTTATAAAGAACCTATAAACAGAGACAATGAAGAGGGAGTCTTGAATGTGGGAGAGGGGATGGGTAGGGCAGGGGAGAGTAATGGGGGAAAAATAGGGACAACTGTAAATGAACAACAATAAAAAAATTAAAGAAAAGAAAGAATATGAATAAAGTCATTGTCTCTAGTTGAATTACTGAGGTAATGTTTGGAATGACATAGCACTGTACTTGGTATATCATAAATGTTTCTGCTACATTTGTGAAAACTTTTATTAATACTGTTCATATCAGTTCCTTTTGGCATGAAAAAAGTACACCTGTATGAATTCCCCAACACCCATCCCCAGGAGATGACATAGCAGTAATGCAAAATATGATTTTGGTTGATTGAATGACAGAATAAATGGATGAATAAATTAACAATTTAATTCACTGTGAGAAATAAATGCCTGTTGTGTTAAGCCACTGAAACTCTGAAATTCATCTGTTATCTCACTCATATTGCTTTACAGTGTACATGGAAAGTGGCCTTACTTCCTTTAGTCATGACACTGGAGAGGAAAAGGTGATAATACAGGAGAAAACCAGGGGTAAATCCCTAACGGAACAAATTCAGGTTCCTTCCTGCAACATAGTCTTACAGAATACAGATGCTTCAGCATAAACATTAAGCTCAGAAGGCTGAGATAATTAGTTCTCACAAAAGGGAGAAAGGAAAGCTGTGAGGATGCACCTGACACTGAATAGTAAAAAGAAGACTCATTGCAGCTGTCATTGAACTGATTATCTGAAGGCAAAGCATTGCTATTTTGTGCAAACAATATATAATACTTAGGGAATGGCAATTAGAATCATGAGTCCTTGCATAAGTGAATAGGCCTGATGGTGTTTATGCAATTTTAAATTGCTGGGGTAGTGATTGAAAAATAATCCCTGCAAAGCACTTTGAAAATTTCACTCATAGGACATTAATGACAGATTAAAGCCAAGAAGCTTGGTAAAGGAATAGAGAATTAAGGTGAAAAAATCATCTCACAGCTTGTATTTATGGGTGGTCTCCCCTGAGGTCTCCCCCATCATCTGTTTCTATAGTAACTCCAGGTTTCCACAAGCTTTACAGATGGCATTCATTTAATGTAAAAACACTTACTGGAAAAATTTACCATATACATAGAGTGAACTACATATCAGGGTATTTTATACTTGCTCAGTATTTACTTGTTCATTTTAACAACATTTAAGCACTAACACATAGCAATTATTTACTGGGCATTTCTTGCCACAAATAAAACAGTTAAAAGTTATGTTTTAGCACATCAGTGATGCTGCCAGGTCAGTACCCAAAGCTCTTTAACATAATGACATACTGCTGGCACATTACAAGCCAGATTTGTGGGACACAGCAGCTCTTCTTTCCTTTGTATTTTCTCCTCATATTTAAATTGGAAGCACAATAATGTGACAGTAACCACAACCAATCTTGGTTTGACCTAATTTCTTTCTTTACCCTAAACCAACCTCAGATACATTATTTTCATGTAGGAAAAAATATAGTATTTATAACTAGCATGAACTCCTTATCCTTTTTATACAATTACCATGCAATCCAATGTCAGTAATGTATTATTTTATCTATGTCTACCTAACTCTGTGACAAATTTTACTGGGTTACAATAATCAATTTGTAAGGATATTCTTTGTTTTTTTATTTTCTTTTTGTTTTTGTCACCTAAATTTAGAGGAGCAGACAAATGGACATATTAAGATAAGTTTTTAGTAGGCAAAATTAATTTAAATTTCATCAAAATGTGAACATTTAGTCAAATATGTAAGTTTGCCCATAAGACAAAGATAGCAGGTAAAAATATTATACCTCAGGCTTCCAAAAATGATCAGTTCAATAGAAATACAAATTGCCGTCTTGGATAATCAGGCATCAAGCAGTGTAATTAAGTGTCTGGTTTTTAACTCAAAATGTTATACCTCAGATTCTAGGCATCCATAATGTATATGGAGTACACTCTTGGAATTACATTGAATTGAAAATGTGTAGGAATATACTTAAGGAGAAAATCTGACTGACAAGTAAAAGGGTGCCTTGTGAGGCTGATTTTTGTCTCTAGCAGATTTTCTGATACAGCATCACAGAGCTGTTTAAGAGGTGTTCTAGTGGGAGACAGTCGGGGGAGGAGAGAATGGCACTGTGGAGTAGGAGAGACAAACTTAAAGAGTAAGATGAATCTCTTCTTCTGTAATCCGAAGGGATTTCAATGATACAATAGTTCAAGGTATAATATTTTTCATTCATTTTAATCTAAAAATTATTTACCGAGACTGATTTTAAGGCAGATATTGTTCTACCCACTGTTCGAAAGGTGTAAGACAAAGACAAGAAAGGCAACAGTATTCTTGGAAAGAGTAAATGAGCTAATTAGGATGTGTTTTGTTGATACAGATGATTATATAAAAATAAATAAATATAATACTTGACAAAATATGTTCATATTCTGGGAGATTCAGAGAAAAAGGGTTCATGATCTCTTATGGAGATCAAGGAATGTTTCATTAAAGGAAATGACTCTAAAGTGGCCCCAAAATATTAAAGAATTTATAACATTCTTTCTTTTTAGACAGTTATTTTTAACTGAGTTGCACAGATTTTTGGAGCTGTTGCCAGCCCAGTCCAGAATAGTCTAGAGGGTGATAAAGACTCTCTCCTTAACCTAACTATAGGTGGGGTTCCCTAAACCATGAAGGGCCTGACCTTGGGCTCTGCCCTTGGCCACTTTAGTTCAGTTTTAATAAGAATTCTGCTGGATCACTTTAGAAAAATCCCCCAACCTTGATATCTGATCAAATTCCTCCTCTACCACCCTGATCTGCCTCCAGTAAGAAATCTGTTTTGTTCATCTATCTAGAATCCCCCAAGCCTTAATGTTTTATCTTAGTAATTTTTCCATCCGCTGACCCCTGCTCTGCTCCTTAACTATAAATCTCCACTTGCCCTCGTTGTATTCTGGGTTGAGCTGATCTCTCTCCCGTATTGTAAATCCCCATTGTAGTAGTCTTATGCAATAAATTCTGTCTTCCTGTCTTTAACAAGGGTCATGAATAACTTTTAACATGAATATTTTTCTACTATAACAAGGGAAGCCCTATGAATTCCTGGTATTGAAAGTCTTAAGAGCAGAGCTGGTTCCCAAACTTTATAATGTTTGTTTCATTTTTTTATTATGTTTACTTGGTGTTATGTTATTTTTACTCTTCCTTAGATACCTGAGATAACCTTTTTATACTTCACTTCCAATTTCAATAGTACCCAATTTATATCTGAAATTCCAAATAGGTTTTAATTAATTTATGGTAATATTAAAAAAATAGTTGTGTTTCAAAGAGCACAAGATACATATTTGTGTCTCAGATGGAAGTTGGGAACATTTCAACAAAGAGCTGTATTATAACATTAAGGATTTGATGCTTCATTCGGTAAGATATGACAAAGCTACTGAAAATTTTAAAGTGGGAGAATGGTATGGCTGGAACTAAACTTTAGGAAAGATAAGTTGTAGTGTGGTTTAGTTCAAATGGGAGACTAAAGTTAGAAAACTGGCTATGTGTTTTTGTCAGTGGTTAATGCAGTGGGGGTTTACAGGGGAGTTGCATGCATTTCTGCAGACTTTACAGTGCAAGACACTATGGATCACTATTCACATCACATTCCATGTGAATGGCACATTTAAATTGTGCAATACAAAATGTCCTCAACTATACATGACATCTCACAGAGTATAAAATAGAGCTGTAGCCATGATATTTAAAGGAGTGAAAGGATGAAAAATTTACTAAGATAAAATTTAAAGGTAATAAAAACATTTAGAAACAGTTATTGGCAAAATGAGAAGGGACACATTTACATCTAAATTTTAAATCCAAGTAACTTGGAGAACAGGAATAAGAGAGTTTAGTCAGACATGGGAGTGGAATGCAGCTTGGGGTGATGTTGGGTTTTATGCAGGATGAATCTGAGCTGCCTATGTGACATCCAGGTAAAGATACCCAGTGGAAATTGCAGATTTGAAAGTCACCTGAGTTAAGATCATACTTGCAACCACAAAAAAATAGGATGAGGTTACAGAAAAGAGAAAAAATGGTAAAACATCAATGGCAAAAAATAAATAAATAAATAAGGAATGCTTATGTTCAATCCTTAAATAAACTATGAGGAGAAACAAATAAACCAAAGGAACAAGTAGAAGAACATCAAAATAAAAGTGAAAGTGTTTTGAAAAGACAAATGAAGTCAAAAAGTCAAACTATATAGAAAGATCAGGAAGAAAGAATATTCAATAAAAACATTTGGATTAAATGGCTGTGAAATCATTGGCTATCATCAGTAGAGTTATTGTCCAAATATGTGCTGTCAAAAGAAGAAAATATAATGTAGAAATTTGTAAAGATCTTTGAGAAAAAGATACTGCTTTTGAGTTAAAATATTTGTAAAAATTGAAGAAAATGATTGAAAAGAAAGAGATAAAATAGGTAAATGAAAGATACAAGGAAGTAGAAGAAATTTATGGAGCAAGATGTCTCAGAGGAGATAAAAAGGGGGAGACAGGTCCCATCATGACAGAGTAAGAGGGTAGAGAATCCATAAGAATCCAGAGATACTGTAAGAGAATGCATAACATTTGAGGAAGTACACTTAGAATTCAGATTCCTCTTGATCTTCTCAATGAAATATGAGAAAAATACCTGCTGAAATTGAGGGACTTACAGCAATGAAAGAGGACAAAGTTGGAACACCTTCAGGTGCAAATTATGATCTCTTTATTACTACAAAGAAAGCTGAGGGTAATTCTATAGAAAACTTTTTCATTTGTTCCTAGGACCTCACAACACAGATTTGGACAATAAGGATACATTTTGAATTTTAATTCTCTTGCTCTATTCTTCTACTTCTAAAATGTATCATTCTCTCTTTCTCAACAAGTTATATACCATCTGTGTCTTTTATTACATTTATCCCTCAAACTCTGAGATCCAGAGTTAAGAGTAGATTTTTGCACAATGCATCTTTTCTTTATCCTCCAGGCAGAGCCTCGGCATATTTTAAAATAATATTTTCTTTCTCCTGCTGCTTTGTCAATAATGTCAGCAATAATAACAATTGCTAAAATATACTGAACACTTACTATGCTGTAGGAATCATTCAAAGCACTTTACATCTAAAAATTGCATAAGCATCATAAAATCTCAGAGCTAGATGCTATGACTGCTCTTATTCTACATGTAGAGACACTGAAGTGCAGAATGTCTTGCCCAAGACCCCAAAGAAATGAGTGGCAGACCCAGGATGCAAGCCTACAAAGTATGAATCTGAGTTCACATTTTTAACTATTCTCTCTTCTTTCATACATCCTCAACTTCTTGGATAATCTTTTTTCCTACTCTTACTGCCTCCATTTACTTTCTACACAATGCATTACTCTACTTTTTCTAGAAGTATGTTCCATAAGATGCCTCAAATGATGTCTCCTGAAGCACTTGCTGCATCTCCTTGGATGCTTATTGAAAACACAGATTTCCGAGCTGTACAATACAGAGTAAGAATCTAGCAGTGTCATTTTAATATGCTTACCAATGACTCTTGAATGCCCTAGAGTTTAAGACCATCTCATTTAAACACTTGCAGTACAATTTTTGCTACCAACCTTAATTTTCTATAAAATACACTTGAACAAGTGAACCCTCCTGTCATTACTCTAGCAAACATTCTTAATTTCTCCCAAATTCCTTAGCATTTCATTCAATTGCTTGAGGTGGTCTCTGACTCACTTCTTAGCCTGGTAATTACTTGCTGCCGCTCCTCTCACTTAATGTTCTGTGTTCCAAAGTCTAAATATACAAAACTACCCGTCCACTTCCCCACTGTCTATGCCTTTGCTTGTTTCACAATTCAACTTGATCTACTTCTTTGATTATCTTACACATCCTTCTATCCTTTCTCAATGCCCAGCTCAGATGATATCCATAAAATACAGATATCTCCACATCCTTGGTAAAGTCAACAATTTATCCTCCATGACACCAAAGCACACTTTTTGTCACTAACATAGCTAAATTCTATGAAAATTGACTATATGTGTCTTACTTGACCAGATTGTGAGATGCTTGAGAACAAAAAGGGCCAATCTCTGCAACAATCTTGTGGACAAAAGAAACTGAGTAGGGAGTGTGTGAAAGGACAGATTCAGAATGATTTGAGATGCCGAACTGATCTCTGAAGCACCAAGAACTAGACAGGGTGCGGGAATGGACTATGAAATAAACATCCTGGGACACTAAAGGAACAGAAAATCTAGTTCCCAAATGTACTTTTATCACAAAGTCTCAAAGCTGGTCTATTTAATAGATGTCTGAATATTAATCTGAAGACAGGCCTTTACAGGTAAAGAAATAAAAATAAAGAAATTGAATGGAGAAATCTGCCTATCAATTGTCAAACATAAAATTAAATGTACTTGACATTTCTACCTTCATGTGAATTTATGTATGACTTTTCAGGACTGCTCTGAAATGGGCATAGAAGGATGAAACTATATGTGTCCAATGAACTGAAGTGACATTCTCAAGAAAAAATGATACAATAATTTCCCATTGTCATCGCACATTTTAGAATGATGAATACTTTTACTAAACCAGAAGCATATGAATTACGACCACAATGCCTGGAAAAAATTCATTTTAGCTACTGATAAACTGTTGGGTTTTAGCTAGTATAAAGCAAATTTTTAGAATAAATTAGGAAGCAGTGAGTTGGTGTGTGTGTGGGGTGTGTGTGTGTGTAGAAAAATTAGCAAATGCAGTAACTGTGTTGCCTTTTTCCACATGAATTTTGTGGGGAGATAATTTAATAAGTTTATCTGATCAAATTTCTCATTGAATCCTTATAAAAGCATAGACCATGTGAAGTACCCAGCTCCTACCCTCGGAATAATGCATCTTTGCAATTATCTATAGTTCATTTTAAGCACCATATTTAAGAGCTCATCTGGAGATATTATCATAAAGAAGCTAGTGAAAAATATTGACCTATCTACTCATTGCTTTTAGAGAGAGGAAATGGAGAAAGAGAGAGACAGAGAGACAGAGAGGGAGACAGAGACAGAGAGAGACAGGGACAAATAGACTTAATCAGTTGCCTCCTGCTTGTGCCCCTACCAAAGATCAAATCTGAAACCTGACTGGGAATCAAACCCACAACATTTGGCTATACAGGGCAATGCTCCAGCCCACTGAACCACACAGCCAGAAATATTCTTTTATTTCTTTTATTATTTTATTTTATTTTATTTTATTTTATTTTATTTTATTTTATTTTATTTTATTTTATTTTATTTTGCTTTGTTTTGTTTTGGTTTTGTTTTGTTTTTAATCTAAGGCAATCGTCTTCTAGTGTCCATTCTAGCACCTCTTAATCTTAATATTTTTGATCAGGAAAGATACTTTTCTTTCTGTTAGTATACCAACTTTGACTCTGTCATTATAGAATATATAGATTCCAATCATTGTATCATTGCTAGAAAAAGTAAATGCATATATTTTAGGTCAGGGTTAAAAACACGGAGCTAAAAGGAATAAATTTTAGCCTTAAATGAATTTTTAGTGCTTTTTCTTTTTCTTTTTTCTGTTTTTGCTTTTATTTTCAAATTTTAGTATCTTATCTTTGGGGGCTTGAATAAGAATCTACATTTAATTGGGAAACAGAATCTTGTCTTTTTCCTATAAACTCCAATCATAATCGCCGGAAGTTTACCACCCATACTCTGATAGGTAGTCAGCAATAAATATGTTTATAATAATTAGAGGAAAATAAAAGAACTATAAGAAAAAATAAATAAGCATCAATATGAAAAGCAATTAAGTAGAATTTTAGAAATAAAATATATATAGTTAAGTTAAAAATCCAATGATACATTAAACAATTGATGGGGCACAACTGATCCTTTATATCTCCCTCAGACTTTAAAATCTCTTAAATGTCATTTTTCATTTCTTAGATTACTTTAGAAAGAGAAACATTAAATACATAGAAGCAAAGGGGAAAAAAACTAAATTTTAGTGAATGTTCCCCACATGCCAGAGGTTTTCATAATTATTTCTTAGCAGCCTAACTTCAACACTGTGGAGTATATTCTGTGTATTGACATTTTATAGCAGAGGAGCCTGAGGTGAAGAAATACTAACATATTGGACAAGCTCTGGACCACCTGTTCTAGTCATTCGTTGCTCTTGCCTTGGGTGCCATGGCTTCAGTTGCTAAGTAAACTATCCCACATTTACATTTCCAGCACAGACCTATCTTTTAAATGCAAGAAAAATGTTCTGTGCTGTTATTGATCACAGTCACTGGAATATGAATCTCGGGCTTCAAATTTTGCACTGATCTTTTCATCCTCACATCTTACTCCCGCTTCTTATTTGAATAACTTGGAACATTTAACTTATTCCTTCAGCTCCCATACTCAATCACCAAGTCTTCTTGTTCCAAAGTCCTAAATATAACTAACATCTGAACAATTCTCTCCACCATGCTAATTCAGGCCACCAAATCTTTCAACTCAAGTACTACAACGGATTTTCATTCCACTTTTGATCTTGTTCCTTTGAAATACTTTTCTATTGACAACAATCTTCTCAAAATGCACATCTGATTGGGTTAGTTCTCTCCTCAAAGCCCTTCCATTAAATTCCATGAAGTCACCTTTAAAACATTTATAAAGCCTTCCATGATTTAGGTACTGCCTGGGTCAATAACCTCACATCTCTGCAAACTATCTTTGACACTTAGCATACATATCAGATTAAATAAACTTCCACTCTTTTTTATGTGTCTATACTCATTTATAGAAATATCTGTAATTACTCTTCTCCAAAATTTCATCCATTAGGTTTGTCTTACCTGTAACATAATTTTCTGCACATCTACCCTCCTTGCCCAACTAAGCCCATATCTCTTGGGTTAAATTCCATTTATTTTACCTTCAGGGTTCATCTCATCTCTCACTTCTTCAAAAGACCACTCATCACTATTAAAGTAGGCTAGGCACTCTGGTATCAGTTTTTCTAATTCATCCATCTGTTCATTCATTAATTCAATAAAGAGTTATTATAAAGGCAGTATAACAAAATGGTTAAGAGCAAATATTCAAACTAGACACAAGATTTTTAGGCCCTTAACAGCTGTAGAAACTTGTAGAAGTTAAGTTTTATTTACCTCAGTTTCCCCATCAGTAAAATGGGAAATATTATGGCACCTATCCCAAAGAGGTTTAGGGTATTAATAAGTAAGTTTGATTATAAAACAAGTGCCCAACACACAATATGTGACTTGCTAGCTCTTTAATATTATTGCCATTTGTCAGGCACAGTACGAGGTACTTAGATGTGGTGGAGGACAAAATAGGTTAGGTTCCTGCTCTTCTGGGACTTATAATCTGATGAAATAAAAGAGATTAAAAAACACATAAACAATGATATTAATACTGATGTATTAACTGCTATGAAATAAAAGCACAAGGTATATGAACTTCATGATAGGGCTATCAAAGCTAGGTGATGGCTTTGCTGAGAAAGGGACTTCTACCCTGAGACCTGAAAATTGGGTAGAATTCAGTCAACCAAAGAGGGCAGGTAATAGTTCCAGAAGAGAGGAATAGTCCAGAAGGAGTTTCTGTATTTTGCCTCTCACAGAACTCATCTTGCTTTTATTTTCATTATTTGTGTGGTGCCTATTTTCTGGCTTTCACCTCTAACCCACCGTCCTAAAACACACACACACACACACGCACACACCCCTTAAATCTATAAACTCAATGATTGCAGGACCCTTGCTAACATGTTCTATTCCTCAAAACATTGAGAAAATAGGAGTTAATTCGTGTTAAATCCACTGCAATCTTTTCATTGATCAAATATGCATCAAATTTTAAATCAAACATCCAATTAAATTAGTATTTAAAAGGAAGAGTATCCTTGAAAGAGGAAACTATTTAATATATAAAAGTATATTATATGCATTTTAATTTGCTTATTACTAACCCCACGGCCCCACTGATGTTCTCTAGCTGCTCCAGTTTTTATAGCGCCACAGATGCCTCCCAGCAGACATTTCACCTATCTGCTGCAGGCTCTAATATTATGTTCTTTTGGACCAAACCAGCATACAACTTTATTTATTTATAGATAACTATCCAGGCTGGGCGATGTGCCAGCAACTTTCATTATCAGCCCAAGAAAATTTATCAGCAAAGTCTAAATTCTAAATTGAACCAGCTCAGAAAAGATTCCAATTGTCTTCTCTGTCCCCAAAGATATGAGCAGTCTCTGAACCTGATTCAGCTGAGATACTGAGTAAAAGGGTGGGATACAATTTACTTCAATATGTACTAGTAGATAATGGTGGTGTTCTATTTCTGTTCCTCAGGGACTGTATGGGCTTATGCACATTCATCTCTGAAAAATGAAAAGTGTCCTTGAAAAAGAGTGCGCATTTCCGGGTTCCAAAACATTGGGCTCTGTAGTCCCATCCCTTACCAGTGTTATTTCTCCCAATGAGAACAGTCATGTTCTTGGCTTGCAGAGAGCTAGAAATTCATCTCCCATCTAGTAAAACTGGGTGGGGGAATGGCACAAAAATTCTAACCATCAGCAACCATTAAAATCTATCCCGCAACAGATATATTAGCATAATCATTTTTAGGGGAAGAGACAGTGATGGCTTGCTTTTTATTACAGGAAATAAAGGAGGGTGGAAAGCAGATATGTAAAAACTACTGTTTCATTTTATAAAGAAAATCTGTGAATGTATTGGAATGCTACTAAGAAGAAAATTTAGATTTTATGAAAGATTCTTACATTCTTTGTGGAGACTATGATTTTAGTTTCTGCTCTGAAGTGTAGTTGCTTAAGCAACAAAGCTTCCATCTGTTCCATCTTGATTTAAAATGCAGTTTTAAAAATAAAACCATGAGGCAGTGTTTACTGAAAGCACAAAATCTCTCTACTTAACACCCAAATAAAATATAGATTAAAACAACAAGCCTAGAAAGATAGAATTTTATATGTTGATGTCACTTTAGTTGCCAAAAAAAAAATTATTTTAAATGTGCCTAATACCTTGAAAATAATTATGCGGCTCAAAAATTATTCACAGAGCTAAATCTGATCTCAGGTAATAGTATCTAAAAAGACACATGAAAAACAAATTAACTTGCATAGACATGTTTGCCATCAGATATTCTCTCTCAGATGACAGGATAAACAAAAGAGACTTTGCTGTGATAAATCACATTTTCTTCAAGAATGTGTATAGCATTAGACAGAATTCAATTTTGGAAGAGTATAAAAGAAATAAATCTAAAGCAGTGTCAAGATCCTTCAGTTATAAAAATTACACCTTTAAAATCACTCTTTTCCAGAACAGCAATACTACCCTTTAAAACTTACATAAGGTTCTCTTGTACAAGTTGATTTTTTAAAAAATTTCTCTAATTCTGCATGACTGCAGAGCTGCCTCTGAAGTAATATTTTTAACAGTTTGAATTAGTTTGTAATTGGTTGAATAAAAAGCAATTTCTAGGATTAACCAAGCTCAGGATAAATTATCCTAGGAGTGTGTGTGCGTGTAGCAAGTATGTTTGTGCTGTTATCAGAACTTAAATCATTATTAAAATTTTATAAATATGTTTAAAATTCTATTTAAAATATAAAACCTATTATCTTTGGCTGTCATATTAAACTTCCTTTCCAATAGGCACCCTAACTCTTCATTTGTGCTCTTGTCATATTCTTTCTGCAATTGTGGGTCACAGGCCCATCCAAGAATCCGATGACAACTGTGGACCCTCTCCATGAATGCACGTAAGCAAACACAAATGATTTTATACTTAACGATAATTATTTCATGGACTCCCTAAATGCTATCTTTGACATTCTGTTGATATTCTGGGTATTCTCTTGATAACTTTCCTTCCATTTTAAAGAAGTTCCTTTTCACTGATAACTTAGCTCATAGAAATTTCCTTCGGAAAGAACTTTAGAGATTCTCCAGTCTGGTTTCCCTATGATCCAGAGAGGTATGGTGTTTTCTCCAAGGATACATGGCTAGACAGTACCAGAGCTGGGACTAGAATGCAAGTCTCCTGGTTTTTTGTCCAATGTGTACTTTCAATTAAGGTAAGCATTCAAATTCTAAGACTAGATTGCTAGCACTGAGTAAATGACTAGTAAAAAAAAGAAAAGAAGTGGCAAATATCTTCACTGCTCTAAAAGCCATTCTTCTGAGAAACAGTTATTTCCCCTGTGATCACACAAACACCAATATAAATAAAGGGCCTGCTTCTTGCTTTACTGCACAAATCCTGTAGGGCTAATCAGGGCACAGAGCTCCCATTAAACTTCAAAGGGACTTTAGTTTTTGGTTCAGCTCAGTGGGGATGCTAAGCAAGACAAGATGTAGGCCAATGCCTTTGAGATAAAAATAGGAAACAAATTACTATATGACACTTGGTTAAATAAGGGGAAAAAAAGTGCCCTATCCCTACACACTACTAAATTTCTCTGACAATCACCCTTAATCTTCAGGCACTCGGGGCTCATTCTTTCACAGTATTGTTTCTATCACAACAATGTGATCTCAGTTATAGCATCTCAGGGAAACTTGAATACAATTTGTTAAGCAGTAATTGTGTTATCTACACTATTGATTTGGGCACTCATCCCACAAGGAGCTTATGTAGTGATGAAATTTGCTTGGGTGGCATTGCCTGACATTACTCTTCTAGACACATTGAAGTAAAAAGCTTCCACTTTCACAGCAAGGTAGGTGCAGATATATATTTTTTAAATTAATGTTCTTCAACCAGGAGGCTAGTTATGGGACATGAAGTAACTCGGCCATTGCACATAGATCAATTTCAAGCACAGGTACATTTTAAATAAAGTATGACAGGCCAAAGACAAAGTAAGACTCATTAATAACAGAATTCTCGGCCTCATTTCCATTTAATCTAATTAGATCAGATAACAAATAAAACATCTTTAGGTGTATCCCAAAATTATGCAAAATAATTCAAACAAGTGAAATCTAGATATAATGGCTCTCAAGCTTTAATGAGAGAATCACCCAGGATTCTTGTTCAAAATTAGATTCTGATTCTGTTGACCTGTAGACTCAGTATTTCTAACAACCACCTGGGGACTATTGACCACATTTTGAGTAGCAGACCTTAAGATGATTATAGGATAAGATAGAAAAAATGTTGTAAATTTGTTTTTATGAACACTAATGTTTACCAAGTACCCAATATATGCCAAGCACTTCACCTACATCATTTATGTTCAACACAGAACCTGTCTGAGGAAGATGTGATCACCCCCATTTTATAGCGAATGAAGAGTGAAGTTCACAAAGAAGGTATACAATGTACATAAGGTAAAATGTTGCAAATGGGTAGAACTGGGGTCAGAATTAAGGTAGTCTGGCTCAAAACCTGTTCATTAATTTATTCATTAAAAATACGAATGGAATACCACATGTGAAAGACATTAAATATTGAGGAGATAAAGTGATATACAGGACAAAAGATCTAAACTAATAAAGCTTATGTTCCAGCAGGGAAGATAAAATTAAAGCAAAGAATTCCACAATTAGTTATATAATTATGATTTGCTAAATCTTGTAAAAGAAAGTTCAAAGTGTTCTGAATTATTATTAAGAAAAGACTGGTCTGCCCTGGTGGGTAGCTCATTTGGTTAGAGCATTATCCAGATATGCCAAGATTTCAGGCTTGATCCTTGGGCACATATAAGAAACAACCAATGAATGCTTAAATGGATGGAACAGCAATTCAACGGTGCCCTCTCTCTCTCTCTCTCTCTCTCTCTCTCTCTCTCTCATCACTCTATCTCAAAATAAAAAAATTAAAAAATAAAATTTAAAAAAGAAAGAAAGGCTGGCTTAATCTTGGTTAAGGAGAAAAGAAAAACAGCAAAAAAAAACACACCAGTGTGGTTACAGATAAAGGACCTGAAAATGGGGCTGATGAGAAAGGCACCAACCAGATTATACGAAGTCACAGAACCATGTTTGTAATTTTTGCTAATAATAGTGGTCTTCAATTACAAACAAAGGAGAGCCTAGGCAAGTTTTAAATACAGACGAGGTTCCATCAGGTTCATACTTTTTAAAGAGCACTCTGTTGGCAGGTTGAGAATAGATTGGAGGAGAGCAAAAGCAAGTTCAAGAAGACCCATCAGGCCTCAGGTGGAACCTGGGAGGTGACAGTGGAGACCTCAAAACGGAAATAAATTTCTATTTAATTAGTAAAAATCTATTATTTTTCTCTAATTCTCAATGATTAAAAGTACACAATAAACTACCATACTGAGTATTCATATTATAACATTTTTACATGAAATAGTATTTACAAATTTTACTCATTATTTACACTAAAGAAAATTTCACTGTTAAAACATAAAACATATCCATAAAATCTTGAATAAGGCAGAAAAGAAGTCAGACAGTAATAGTCAACACAATAACATATATATTCATGTTCTATTATGCAAGGTTTCAAGGTGAAGCAAAATAGGGGGTAGGGAAGTAGGTCAGAAACTTTCATTATAAGCAATTGTCTATTATGCTTTCACTCTCCCTTTTGACTCTTCATTTTTGTAGAAAGAATCTGCCCAATGAATTCTTGAAAGAAACTAGACATCTCCTAAATCTCAAACTAACAAGGAAAAAAAGGGGGGTAAAGCTGTTAAGCAGAAAGAGAATCTTTAAAGCAATTTGCCATTTTACGATAAAAAGTTCTCTCTTCCTCCTTCTCCTCGTGTTCTTCATCTCCTTCCCTTTACCCTTCTTTATCCTCTAGCTCTTCCACTTTTACTCTTTTTCAAGTTTCCCAATTGATCAAAATTGTACTCATGAAAATATTGATGAATCCACAGACTATTGAATGTTTTTCATAATGTAGAGTTGAGAGGGAATTTGGAGAATATCTTTTCCAACTACCTCACTTTTATAGCTGAAGACTATATATATATATATATATATATATATATATATATATATAGTCTTTTCCACTTACTTTTTAAATATCATGCAAGGCACAGGTATTTAGTTTTCATAAGAATACTGGTATGATAGTTTTATGTATCCTCTTGGCTAGGGTGTAGTCCTTAGTACTTCAAACACTAAATTAGGCATTTCTATGAAATGTTTTGTAGATATTAAGTTAATAAGAAGTTCGCTACAAGAGAGATTATCCTGGATCATCAGGACAGGTCAGATTCAATGAACTAAGAAAACCGAGGCTTCGCTGAAGAAGAAAATCAGCTCCTGGACTGCATCTTGAGTTCATGGCTCAGAGTTCCAGCCTCCTTTTCCCAATAGCCTGCCTTATAGATCTGGGGCATGACTTCCTGGCCCCAACAATCACGTACGCCAAATCTTTTTTTATTAATCTTATATATAGCTTCTGCTGGTTCTTTTTACTGATCTGCTGATACATGTACTGAAACCTACTGATACATGTAATAAAGTAAAATATAATCACATGTCACAGGTTTACACTCAGACCATGCAAACATAGGTATAAATCTCAAACCCCTATTGATTCTTGTCCATTCTTCAAGCTACTTTTAAAGATACATCAAGGACTTACTATGAGCAAGTTACTGGATTAAAAACTATAGCAGGCTGCCAAGCGTTAAAGTTTTATTAAAAAAGTAGTATCAACAAAGAGTAAACTAAATGTCATAAATTAATAGAAGAGCATAGTGCTATAACTGTAGAACAGTTTGTCCAAATACAGAGTTGTTAATAGTCCAGAACAGATTGTGCTCCTTATAATTGTTATTGTGGGTTATTAGGTTGGTTATTTAACTAAAAAGTACCTTAATTTAATGTATTGCTTAGCACTTTCACATAAACATTGCTTTTTGTTTGTTTGCTTGGAAGTTTGGGAAACACATCTATTTCTCTATTCAGAGCTCATTTTTAAATCTTTTTATTGATTTACAATTTCAAGTATATGGTGAAATAAATTCTGGTCCATGCAAGTAGTCAATGCCTAAGACATTGACCCAAAAATGCATATAATACATTGCTCATCTCCTCTTTCATTTGAATTTTTCAAAAGATTTATGCCTGGAAGATAACTTTTTGCATTCTCTTTGATTAGCGAGGTTGATGAAAATTTAACAGGCAAATAGAGTTTTCGGTTCAACCTAGCTACTAATTAACTCCTATTGTATTTTTAAAGAATAGAAGTAATTTAATTATTTAAGGAAAAAATCAGAACTTAATAGTGTGACTCCTAGAAAACAGTAGTTGCACCACTTCATCTGACATCAGACAATATGTGGCATTATTCATATTAAATATCCTAGAGCTTTTACAGAATTCAGAAAAATATAGTGTATAAAACAAAATCCAGACAGGAATTTATCCACTAATTCATTTAATAAATGCTTATTGCTTACTAGGTGGTAGATGCTGTGTGAGACCTGCTGAATGAGCAGAAATGACTACTACTCTCATGGAGATTCTGGATTGGAGGTAAACACAGATTTACACTAAGTCAACAATGTGTGCATATAAATAATTACAA
The DNA here is from genome assembly GCA_004026545.1 of Mormoops blainvillei. Taxonomy (NCBI): domain Eukaryota; kingdom Metazoa; phylum Chordata; class Mammalia; order Chiroptera; family Mormoopidae; genus Mormoops; species Mormoops blainvillei. The sequence continues at coordinate 40,446 of PVJD01006085.1, read as the reverse complement.
TAACTATATGAAATAGAAAAATACAGAGCAGTCTCATTTAAGGTGGCACATGAAATATGTGAAGGACCCAGACAGTAAGCCTCTTGGGTAAAGAAGAGAGTGGCCAGCTCAGGAAAGTAAAAAGACCAATGTAAGGGTTAAGCAGCACACAAGGGAGAATTATAAGGAGGTGCTTTCATACTGAGTTCTGTCTAGTTTGTTCTCAATTGTCTCTATTAAAAACAGTGCTGCAATTAATGTCTTTATAAGTCTGTCAATAACAGTTTCTTTATATTGGCTTCCTAAAGTGAAATTGCTAGGTCAAAGATGATGACATGTTTTTAATATTTTTACACAATCCCATATTGTCTGAGGAGAAGATTAGTCTAAGATTCAGTAGGAAAAATTGTGTAATACCTGATTAAATTCTTAGTGATTTATTTCATGTTAAAGAGGAAAACTTTATCTCTCAAAAGATAAAAGGAAGTCCTTAAGACTTTCTACATTCTTTTCTAGAAGGAGAACCAGATTACATGAATTATAAATAAAACTGGTAATAAACTCATTTCCTCCCAGTCCCTAAATTAGATCCTGCTACACCCATAAATTCAATATTGTAGTTATTCTCTGATCCCACTTAAACATTCTCATAAATTACCATGTAGATACCATATAGCTTTTTACATATTCACCTTGCTATTCTGTCTTCTTCTCAGAGGTACTATTTTTCTTCTTCATACAACTTGTACTTTCTAGCCTTCATTTCACTGAAATTTGTGTAGTTGATAGAAAAATTCCTTCTGTGACTGAATGTTTGTGTCTCTCCAAAATTTATTTGTGGAACTACAATACATGATAATATCAGGAACTGAGGCACTTGGAAGGTGATCAAGTCATGAGGATGGAGCTCTCATGAATGGTATTAGTGCCCTTATAAAGGGACCCCAGAGAGCTCCCTCACCCTTCTGTCAAGTGAGGACACAGTAAGAGACAGCTATGTGTGAGTTAGGAAACAGGACTTCACAAGACACTGAATCTGCAGGTGCCTTGATCTAGGACTTCTCAGTCTCTGGGCAGTTGTTTACAAACTGCCCAATCCATGGTATCCTGTTGAGGCAGCCAAGTTGGACTAGGACAAACCCAGAGACAAAACTGCTGGCAACAGATGGCTCTTGAAGTGGACTCTCCAGACCAGGAGCTTGAAAATCGTCTGGAAGCTTGTTAGAGATGCAAATTCCCAAGTCCCACTCCACAACAACTGAGTCAGAAATTCTGGGGATGAGGCTTTAGCAGCCTGTGCTTTAACTAGCCCTTCTTTGGGTGATTCTAATGTATGCTAAGGTTTGAGAACCACTGTCTAGTAATGTTACATGGTAAAAACTGCAGTATAAGCACCTACTTTGCATTGAAACCACTTACACCCTTTCTGTGTGACATTGGAAGAGCATCTTAACCTCTCTTAGCCTCATTGTTAGTGTAAATAATATCTACAATATTTAAAGTAATTAATTTATTTAGAGCAAGAAGCATAGTACCTGGCACATAGGAAGATATTTTAATTTTTTTTAATTATTTTATTTTATTTTATTCTATTTTATTTTATTTTTATTGAATTTACTGAGGTGGCATTGGTTAATAAAATTATATAGGTTTCAGGTCTATAGTTCCATAATACACCATCTGTGTATTGTAGTGTGTGTTCATCACCCCAAGTCAAGTCTCCTTCCATCACCATTTATTCCCCTATACCCTCTTCTGTCTCCCCCATCTCCCTCTCCCTCTGATAATCACCATACTCTCTATGCCTATGAGGGTTGTTTGTTTTTCCCTTAATCCCTTCATGTTAAGTCATTTTTAATATACAGTATAGATTACAACTATAATAATAACGATAATTCATATGCAAATGAGAAAAAATATTGTGCTGTATTTTTAAATTTCAAGTTATCCTTGTCCCATTATTTCTTTTCAAGTACCCTTGCCCCTAATATTTTATATTAAGTTTGTTATCTAAGATATAAAGTAATAGGATAATAGTTCAGGGTAAGGGGGAAAAGTACAATCTTTGAGGCAAGACAAACCAGATAGAAATATTTGTTCTTCCTCAGATTTTCAGGTGTAACAAATAAAAATGCAGGCTACTGAGCTAAATTTGAGTTTCAGATAATCAATAAATATGTTTAAGTCTAATTATATGCAATTAGACATTATATGAACATTTGGAACATATTTATATTTAAAAAGTTAACCTGAAATTCAAATTTATCTGGATATCCTGTATCATTATCTATACTACTTATCACTGTGAGATATAAGCAAATTTCTTAACCTCTCCATGTTAGTATCCTGCCTATAACATTTAAATAATAATAGTATCTACAATATATGATTGCTGTGAAGAATATAGATACGGAAGTCTGATAAATAATAAATTACAGTCTGAGATATTATTAATTAATCATAAAACTTGTCAGATTTTTAATTCAATCCATGACAAGGCCTCTAATTTATCCTTCTAAAATAAATGCTTCAAATCTTGTAGTGCTGGGGTATTAGTTGGTGCAGGAACCACTTACACTTCAGTAACACAGCCAGATGTTTCACAAATATGAAGTTCTATTTAAGTAGAATGTACTAGCATATAAATGTTTCTTTCAACAAAAGAAACAAGAACATAGACTTCATAACTGCTGCATATAACATCTTTTCCACATTTTTTTTTCTGAAGGTTGACATTCACTGTGCAAAATAATTGGTTTTTACTAATCTTTTCTAATTTTTTAAAAATCTAATACATTTCAGTATTAGTTCTATCAGATGATTAGTACAAGATAAGTGCTAGTTTTCATAGGATAAATAAAAACACTTAAGATTTTCAAGTTTGCGGAGTTCGCTTTCTTTGGATGCATTTACTGTCAGAGCTGGAAACCCAATGCTGAGTTGTCAGTGTAGGTCAATAGCTTTTATATCACATGGACTAAAGTTGGTGATCATTTAGTGGTTTCTTTTTTATTCCTGACTTATCCTGGCAGAGAAATTTATCAATCAGATTTCTCTTATGTTTGAAAGTTATGGCATTAATGAAAATATATAAATGTAAAATGACATTATAAATGTAGATGCCTATGATTTGGAATTATTGTATACGTTTTCAAAATATTTATTATTGGCTAGTGTGTTTAATAGACTTTGGTCTGGTTGAGGTGAAATTTCATCTCTTTTAATGAATTACACCAGAAAAAGAGCATGTGAGATACTAGTAGACCTCCTAATATCATATCCATAAGATACATACTTTTTGTTTTTGTTTTCTCCAGAAGAAAAATAGAAAAACTATAGTGTTCCAAGGTTAGTTTTTCATAGATGTAAGTAATATTTTTGGTGCTATACATTTCTTCATGGAATATATAATGATAAACAATTATGAAAATGTACTGTCTTATTAAAATAGTAAAACAATATTTCTTGCAAATATGACTTCACTTTCCAAATGTTGAGCCAGTTAGGATGAGTGTTTAAGGGGGTCTTTGATTTCAACATCTAACACTAGCCTCTGCCCATCTCTTGCCATCACCAGCCTTGATGTAGTGCTTTACGTATGCAAGGTTATTTCAAGGGAAGGAAGGTGCCCCTGGTGTTATTCTAACAATATTTTTAAGACTCTTCTGTTTAAAGTCCAAACAAACCCTTTAAAATGACCCTATATCTGCCCTGTTCTATATTGATTCTCCCTTCCTCCTTTCTTCCTCTGGCACACCAGGCTGCCCACCACCACAGCTAACTTCATGCCCCCCAACATAGAAGCATACATGCACAGTTTCCATCTGCCATCTCATTTTTCACCACCCTTCCTATCCTAGCCTGTGTTCTGGCCCTACTGCTAGGTCAAAACTTCACCCAATCTCACCACTCCCTCAAATGACTGTTTCTGCCTCTTTGAATATTTTCCTTCCCCACCATGTAATCCTGTCCCACATACATATTTTCCCTGGTTAACATCTCCTAACTCTTCAGGCTTTAGCTTACTCATATCTGGTAGGATTAACAAGTTACCCTGACCAGCAAAGTCCAGTGGTCACTTCTCATAGATTATAGCACTGTCCGGTAAGCACCCTATTCACATAATCTCTTTACTTGCTTATTTTCCCCACTCCTTAGCTTTTTGAGAATGGGAACTGTCCTCTTCCTTGTTGGATGCTGTACCAGTCCCATGGTCTAGTATGTAATAGACTCTCAAATATTGGGTCAACAAACAAATGATTCCAGTATTTACATATTAGGAAGTTGAGAATAAGAAACTATTAGTTTTATGGAAGAACTTCAAAATGAGGATTATTCTAGAAGCTTTGCAATATAATAAAATCAAGACTGAACTGGTTGTAAAGTACATTTATCTCATCCTTTTGATTCAAAACTTATTCCAATTACGAACACAATTTTCTGTTCTTTATTAATAGTAAATCACACTTCTTTTAAAAATTGTCTTTATATATTATTTCCTAACCCTTACCTCCAATATATTCTTCAGTCTTTTATAATCTGGCTTCTATCTTTCCAATACACTGAATCTGACTTGGAAAGTGTTGGAATGAATCTTGATCAACATCTCCATCTATTGAAATAAATATCTCTTCTCTTGGTTTCACACATACCAGATTTTCCTATTATCTTCTATATCACTGATTTCTCCATGTTAGTCTCCTTTCTTGGCCTCTTCTCTGCCCATTTTCTAATGTTGTAGTTATTAGGATTCTGACCTGATTCCCTTCCTCTCTATCAGTACAGACACATATAGATCCAAGTCCCTGTTGTCATGTCCACTTGGTTCTGTCATGGGCTTCTCCATCCTAGGAGTGCTTCCGTGCACCTGATTTTATACCTTCTTATCCATTTCAGTGATTCCAAAAAGCTAGAATCCATCCTATACCTCTTCATTATTTTCATATCATTTGTATAATCCATTAGTAAATCCTGTAGGTTCTATTTTTTAAAAATACACATACAACAATATTTTTTTACAAGTTACACAGCTACTGACCTGGTACAAATCACCATATTATTTCACCTGGACTACTGCAATAGATTCCTAACTGATCTAGTTTTCACTGATGCCACTCCTTAACTTCTTCAATAATAGCTAAGCTAGAGTAATCTTTTAAGAAAATAAGATGATTCACTTTTCTGCTTCAACCCTCTAAATATTTTTCAGATTACCTTTAAAATTAAAAAAAAAATTAAAAGAAGCCTTTTATGGTTTGCCACTAGCACATATTCAAGGCCTTAGGTTACATTATTCTACACCTTGACCATTCTACTTCTTTTAGTTATATTGACTTCTGTGATTTTCTTGACCAGACCAAGCGTTTTTCTGGCCTCTGTATCTTTGAACTTGTTGTTCCCCCTTTCGGGAGTGTTCTCTTCTCTTCATTTCTTTCACATGGTCTGGCATTTCTCAGTCTTGAGGTCTAGAATTCATCTGACACGACATCTTAACAATTGTATTTTTGCTCTCCTTACCTTGTTTTTTAGTAATTATGTAATTTTTGCTTCCTAATCGTTGTCTATCTTTCATCACCATATACAGGCAAAGAGTAATCATATTTGTGATCTTTATGGTAATACTTCAGTACATACATTGTAGGTAATCATTGCTTATTTCTTGACTTATTATATCAGTGAATATTACTAAGTATGTGTGTGATCCTTGTGCCTCAGTTTTGAATTCTGAAAGTAAAAGAATTTGGAATTGATCATGTATGAATTACTTTTTAAAAGAATTATCGATTGATTTTAGAGAGAGAGGGGATGGGAGAAATAGAACAAGAAAAAGAGAAAAATACTGATTTGTTGTTCTACTTTTTTATGTATTCATTGGTTGATTCTTGTATGTGCTATTGACACAGAGAGATCTGATCAGATCACTGGGGAGGAGTAGGGAAGGGCCGTAGGAGGAGGTTGCCTGAGGCAACTGGAGAAGCTGAACACCTCCGGAGCTCAAGGAATTACAGACAGAAGATTTAAAATAAAAAGAGGGCAGAGACTGGTCCTCGGGCTCCCTTCCTCAAGGATGCCTGGATGATCATGTTGCAGTTACCTGCGTTTCCCAAAAGATGATATTTTGGATGGATTTTGGATGGAGAAGAAACTGCAGGTGCAGCCTAAGATCAGGCTGGCCTGGCAGAGGGTGGAGGGGTTATCCTTCTCTGAGTGTTCTAGAGGAGACGAGCCCTGAGGCAGATGCCTGCCATTCTTCCAAAATTGTGTAGCTTTTGTATCTTGGGTTGTTTTAGTTTGCAAACTAATCCTATAGAAATAATATAATTAAAAATTGACAGCGGGAATGATAGGAGAAGTCAGGTGTTAAAGAGTTTAGCCTTAACTGAAAACTTAAGTGACCAATGCCTGTGGAAAGCATTTAATCCAAAATTGTGTAGCTTTTGAATAAAAATTCCTTTCCTTTATCACCAAATCTTTGCCTCCAGAATTTTGCCTAAAGGATGGCGGCAGGCAACAAGACCCCACTTTCTGTTCAGTAACATCCTGACGGGATCAAACCCGCAACCTTGGCATATCGGGATGACGCTCTAACCAACTGACCTACCCTGCCAGAGTCTGAATTACTTTCTACCTTTCAGGTGATTTGAATTTTTTATCAAATGTTTATTTGTATGATATAGTGTGCAAAACATTTAGCAAATGGTTAGACTTTAAAACAAAGACAAAGTCTTTAAGAAAACAAGATTAGCTGACTTTTGGGGGTACTCTTTCTGAAAACTATGTTAACTACCATGAAAACAATAGGAAAGAGAAGCAGGAAATCAAGGTCACAGGGTTTATTTTGTTTTAATTGCATCAGTTTTCTTATATTGTCAAGATATGACCTTCTAAAAAATGTATGTATAAATATATCAGTCTACAACTATTTAATTTTGATAAAAACTAAAGATTTCAAGGTCCTTGAGTAATTATGCTTCATTTTCTTAGAAACAGAAATGTCCAATATTCACTGGGATATAAAGTACAGCACAGGAAATACAGTAAAAAATATTGTAACAACTATTTATGGTGTTAGATGGGAACTAACTTATGGGGAGATCAGTTCATAAGTTATATAAATGTCTAACCACTATGTTGCATGCCTGAAACCTACATAATAGTGAATGTCAATTGTAATTAAAAAATAATTTTAAAAATCAAATCAAAAATCCTAATTTTGGCACCACATATCTAGAATTAATTTTCTTTGAGTGATGGCATCCATAATTTGAAACTGAAAATGTTTGTTTACCAGAAAATGTTTCCTTTGCAGTTTGAGCAGTCACTCATGACTATCTACCCAACATCTCTCTCCACCAACCGCTCTTTCTTCCTTGTTTTCAAAACTGATTTGTTCAGTTATCTTCCCTCCTCCACAAGACCATGTGCTTTTAAATAGGTGGACCGTGTCCTCCGACAGTGGTCTGTAGTTATCCAATCCGCCTTGTCAGTGACTAGTTTGCTCATGAGCATTTGATAAAATTCCAACTAACAAAATGTAAAAGACTACCTGAAAAAGAGGTGGCTCCTTTTCTTTCATTGGCCTCTTTCTTTTCCTGGGACTAGATGTCTTCTGGAACTCTAGCCACCTTGCAATTCCAAGGGAAGTATTCTCAGGATTAAGGAGACACTCCAAGGAGGGTATATAACAAAACATGCTAAGAGCTTGGGTCCTTGAGGGTGTTCCTTGATAATAAATTTCGATAAACATTTCACATATTATTTCAATGTCCTATTGATCTGAAATAATGTTCTAGGATTTTCTTATAATAATTATTATTATTTCTTCTAATAATTATTTCTTATAATAATTGTGGCAAATTCTATTTAAATGTGGCAATATGTTTAAATATGGCAATTAAAACCTCTGTTTAAATATGGATTCAGTTGCATTAAAGGCCAAATTAAAGACCCCTGCTGAAATACCTGAGTTTTATTTTCTTCTTATTGAGGATTTTCTTTTTTTCCCAAGAACCAAACGATGCTGTACTGAGCCACTAATCCACACCACCTCAGGCCGTTTTACTTATTACTCAAAATATTTATAAGTAACTGGAGAGAGAGATGAGGGAAATCTAGAGCAGTATTTCCCAATAGAAATATAACATGAACCACATATGTAGGTCACACAGGTAATTTTAAATTATCCAGCAGCTGTATCTAAAATATAAAAGAAATACATAAAAATAATTGAATGGTATATTTTATTTATTTCAATATATCAAAAATGTATAATTTCAACATGTAATCAGTATAAGAATTACTACTGAGAAATTTAATATTTTATAATAATCTTCAATATCTAGTGTGCATTTCATAGACCATCTCAATTCAGAAAGGCACCTGTCAAGTACTCGATAGCCACATAATGGCTAGTAGCTACCAAACTGTACAGTCCAGCGTTACAAGGATAGAATAGAATGATGATAACTAAATCATATATAAATAAAATGTATAATATCAGATTACTATCTGGATTATTTTTAAGCTGTGCCAATAAAACACACCAACTGACTACGTATTTTAAGGTTAGATCCAGCAGATGTATTGGCAGAATGAGAGCTTCCTATATACTCTAATAATAAAAGCTTTTCACTATTGAAGCCCTCCGTGCTCCCGACTTCTGTGTGATGTCACATTTGAGCATTTTATGGAGACGGGACCAAGTATCCCACTGATTATCGTCCCCTCTTCCATCACAGGCCACAATTTATTTTCATATATGAATACAGTGGAATTTGCATCAACTGCAAATTAAAGAAACAGATTCAGTTAAAGTGCTTCTGCCTAGCATATAAGGAACTAAGCACAGAGTTATTTTAATGCATAGAGAAATGCTCACTGTTTGGGCCTGAGGACTTCTAGGAACGACAAGATAAATGTTGCAAAGCGTGTCTATAAAACGTTTTAAGTTGGGGAAACTTCGTGAGTCAGCTTTCTCTTCTCTTTCATACTTCTCTTCCTGTGGCTGTTTTCCTGCCGGTCTGTCTCCGGTGCTCAGGAGCTGCGGACTCGGCTGTTATCCTCGCCATGTGCCTATTCATGATGGTGCTTCCTTGCGTAAGGAGAACACATAACAGCAACCAATAGGACCCGCTACCTGACATGGAACAGGTAGACAGATAGTGCCTCAAGTCATTGCTATAACCTGGACTTTAAAGCAGCTTCTAGTAATATGGAGGAGGATCAGCAAGGCAAAATATCTAAAGTGTCTGACATGGTGTCTGGCACACTCAAAAACATTGTGGGTTTTTTTGTTTGTTTACATAGTTCACATTTTCTAAATGTATCGATTTACTTATAAAAAGTATGAGATTTTTAAAAAGAGATAATGAAAGAAAGGAAGCCAGAAAGGGGGAAATGGAAGGATAAGAGAGAAGAAGGGAGGGAGGAAGGAAGGGAGGAAGGGAGGAAGGGAGGAAGGAAGGAAGGAAGGAAGGGAGGGAGGGAGGAAGGAAGGAAGGAAGAAAGGAAGGGAGGGAGGGAGGAAGGGAGGGAGGGAGGGAGGAAGGGAGGGAGGGAGGAATAACAGACTGAAAGTTCCATCCTTTCAGCTTCTCTACTCCCCAACAGAAAGCATAGTGTAAGAGTTCAGCTTCTAACGTTAGACTTGTCTAGCTTTGAATCCTTGAACCTTAATTCTCTCTCATGTTAGATTATTTATCTGACTTCTCTGTGTCTCAGCTTTCCTATCTGTGGAATGCAGATAAACATAGTACTTTCATCACGGTATCATTGTGAGGATTAAACAGACATTGTGTGCAGAGTATTGGTAACTCTGCCAAGCACAGAACAAAGGCTTGGTTATTACCAGTCATTATTACTCAGAGGGATTGTCTTCCAAAAATACTTCTGCAGTACTTTAGGACTCTGGACACTAAACAGGAACCTATGCATTTAAGAGTGGTTATTGCTGGCATTCTAGCTCCATTTGCAGAGGGATACAGCTGGAAGCAGTTGCAGCAGAAAATTAGACATCTGGATGAGGAGAATAATAAAAACAAATAAGCACATGAAAAAGCCACCACTAGGGGAAAAATCTGCTTTAAACTTGTTTTTGCGTGTGTTTGTATGCCTACTAGCTATGAAAAGAAACACAGATTTTTAATTTTTTTGGTTGCATTGAGGTCAGAATGCATAGAAACTTACATCTGACCTGAATCTGTTCTACTGGGGAAATTCAGTGCACACATTCTAAGAAAGAAATCTCAAGGAAGTTCACTCCATAGCATTTCCTCGTGGGGAAAAGTTATTAGAGGAAGTATGTGGAAGAGTCCTGCATAATACTGGGTACTGACTAGGATCATGCAACACTTTAAATCAAAATGAAATAAACTGTTTTAAATCTCACACAAAACTGGCTGCTAGAATTTTCTGCTACTTCTTTCTATCCTTTCCTCTTATTCTTATCCTCTCACCTCCCTTCTAACCACATTTGTTGATTGTGTTCTGGAAGTGGGCTATTCTGCTCATGGTGCTTGCTGTAAATGTCTTTTTGAAATGATGAGAGCAAGACTTTGCTCCAGAACAAGAAGTGATATTTCAAATGGGGTCAGTCAGCTACACATCAGCCTCACCTCAGAGGGACTGGGCAAAGCATCCTGAATGTCATGCTTGACAGTGATCTTCTTTGTCGGCCAGCTTTATATCATTTCTATCATTCATGTTTTATTCAACAACAGAAATGTGTAAAAGGTTTTCAGTTCAGTTTATGAGCCTCCTTTGAGCATTTTCCACGTGCCAGCCATCATGCTAGTGGGAAGATAAAGACATGGGTCCTTCTAGTAGTTTAAATTCTTGTAGCCATCACCATCACATACATAAATGCATTGTAATAAAAATGGTAAGTGTCACAATAAAGGCACCCAGAAAGCAGTGATGTAGCACAGTGGAGATGGGACTACATATCTGGGAAAAAAGCTAGGCGGTGGTAGTAGTGCATTCCAAGAATCTACACTTCACTTTGTTGGTCTGAAAAATCATCAAAGGGTTTTCTTATTATAAGGACAAAATTTACTTGTTAGCACAGGATAACTGAGAATATTTTTAAATGCAGAACCAACTAACTCAACTATTTGAAAATTTCAAAAATAAAAAAGTAAAACAGATATATGCATATACAAGTATGCATGCATATATACATAAATATATATATACACTGAAAATATAATCATTAATATCAAAGATGACTTGCAATTATATGTTTTTATAAATCTGAAAATAAATTTGTGATATGGTAAGCATTCAAACCCAAAGTCAGACAAAGAATGTAACCATCAGATGGAGGGAGTGAACAGCTAGTTTGTAAACCTAGATATTGATATTAAAGTTTTTTGTATAGCAAAGCAATGTGCTTCAATGCAGTGTCTAGAATTTGAATTATCCTGCAAAAAATGATTGAGACGTAAAAATATATATGCTTCTTCATTAAGCTAAGAATTTTTCAAAAAAATCTGTTTGTCATCAAGCTTGGGGACCATGTGAGAGACACAGTAGATTTACTTATTTCACCTTTATGCAAGCCTATAGCATACCCTGGATCAGTTATTTTTGCAGGTTCCAAATGAGGAAACGTCTTATCTTCTGACTAGAGCGGTTATGATTGCTCAATAAGTGCATGCGTACATAGACGCACCATGCACAGATACACAAATTGCCCCTGAGGTGAAGATGAAAGAGGCAGGAAGGCTTTGCTCTTATTTCTATTCTGGTGTGAACCTTGGGTATCAGTCAGCAAAGGGAGCTGGGCTTCATGAGCTAGTCCAGCCACCCCAGCCGATTCGCCTTTGGCAATTCCTGCACAGTTATGCACATGCTTAAGGGAGGAAAATAAGCGCAAGGGTAGTGAGACATACCCAATACAACACTAAAAAGTTAGCTTTGACCCAGAAATATGTTTTCCATTTTCCATTTGCCTTGTCTTCACGATTTTCATCTATCTGCATTCTCTTTTAGAAAGAACTGCCTTTATCATTTGTTATAAAACCACATATGTGTATCTGTGTGATTGCATATGTGTTGGCACTTTAATAAACATTAGACATATGTAATAAACTTTTAAAATAAGTATACAAGAGAATAAAATCAAAAAGTGCCTGTTAACTCCTAAGCCTCTCACTCCTTTACTTTTGCCCTCACAGGACCAAATTTATTAAAAAGTGCATGCTCGATACTCTGTACATCCCATTTCCATGTCATATTTCAGAAGAGCTGTATTTCAAAGCACCTTCTCTAAAGATACAAAAAACCACCTGACATTTGGGAATCGCAGCTCGCTTTAAGGTGCATGCCACTCAAAATGTAGCCAATATCAAAGTAATGAGGCTGTTGGGCCCTAACAGGCATGTGAGACTGCTCCGCTGTGTGCTCTCAAAGCTCCCTGGCGGGCAGGGAGGATGAAAGTTGCAGTTTGTTGCCGTAATGGTTGATGGCAAAAATCAAAGCCAGGGATGGGAGCAGGCATTTTTTTGAAGAGCAGCAAACTTTTTAGTCTGTGATGTCTCTCCCCTCCAGCATATAGTTTCAGGGACTCGAGGGGAAAAACAAACAAAAGGGATCTTTAAAAAATAATTAAAAAACTAATGGTTATCACAAAAGTCCTATGATACATAAAATTATCTAATTACTCTAATTCAAAAGGTGAGCAAAGACTGATAAGGAGATGCCAAGTGGTTTTGTTCAAGGGGTTTTTAGAAAACAAAGGTACTTAAGAAGTTCCACAAACTTTCTTGGGATTTACTTCTTGGTTAATCCCTTATTGTTCCTGTCTCTACTCAGAGGATCTATGAAGCCATCATGAGTATAAATTCTAGTCTGTCTTGCCCCAGGACTATTTTCGAATCAACTCGTTTATTCTTTGACCATTCACAAAGCTGCCTTTTTAGCTATGGTGCTGTACTGAGTACAAAAAATCCCAGAATTCAAGGACCACCTATCAGCTAAAAGCCACTCATATATAAACACATAATTGTAAACACAATAATAAATGTAATAAAAAAACATAAAGAGACTATTGAGACTACATGTCTCAATAAGCAGCAACCTACACAACTTTGGAAGTGGGACAAATCTGAAAGGAGTCAGAGAAGATGCAATGCCACATCCTATAGAATGAAAGAGGAGTTTGTCAGACCAACAGGCCCACGGTGAGTACTCTGAGCAGAAGAGGTCATGTAAATGAACAATGGAAAAGCTGGCATTCTTGAGAAAATGCACGCAACTCTGGAAAGCTGGAGTGTTGGATGCGGAAGACACAGACTGCCAAAGTTAGGCTGTGTCAGACCAGGAAGGCTATTGAGTGTCATGAGGCATAAATTTTGAACTCTTTAGACTTCGTTTTTCCGTGGACATCTTTGCATGTTTGCCAGGCAAGCCTAGATCAAGGATGTCAGGGCAGAATAAATGGAGGGAAGTAACCACACACCATTTTCTAATAATAATTTTGAGTAATAGTTTACATTTGTATCTTAGGATCACTGTCTCATTAATCATCACAGGCAGTAATGTTTGACAGGTGAACTTTTTCATTACCATTACTTCTTATCCCACAGGCATCCTAATTTAGCTCATCTATTTTTCTTTTCAGATAGCATTGTCTTTATGATCACATTCAGTTATGTGATCAAGGCTATTATTCATAATGTCATAACAAAATATTTTATTGATAAATGCCAGGATTTGAACTTTAAATTTAATTGGTATTGATCTCTTTTAAGAAAACTTTTTTTTGTTAATGGAACATCAAATGATACACACAGCTGTAACAGTTTATACCCTTTCCTAAGTCATTACTTCTTCAATTACCTGAGATTTGTTGAGTGTCTACTGTAGGCATGGAGGTATGCCACTGTTGTAGGCCCTTAGAATACAAAGACACATAAGATATGGCTCTTGTCCCTAAGGAACTGATGATCCAGTGAGGAGGAACAGGCCACCAAGTAAGGCCCTGTGATGTTAATCTGAGCTGAATGTGCTCTGTGAATGATTCAAGGCAGCCTCATGAAGAAGGACATTAACAAAAAATATTTTTATTATGATGGTATTTAATTTGAGATCTGGTGATCCATAATTGTCTAGGCATTATGCAATTCTTATAGAAAATACAGGTCCATAACACCTGGGATATAAAAGAACACAAGCATACAATTCACAATACACTAATTTTTTTCAATAAATATGATAAATAAAAGTGTTTAATTTTATTTATTAATACATTTATATTGTTTAGCTCCTTAGCCTAGAAAACCCAATTAAGCTATCCTTACTATATTTAATTATGGACACAAGTTAATTTTTAAAGGAAGCTTCAGTGGGACAGATTTGAGAGCTTAGAATGAACTGAACTGAGCAGGGACATTTCAAATACTCAAAGATTTATTTTCACTTGAGTGGACACCACCAGTGTTGACTTAGAGGGCTACTCTCTGATCATGATTCTACAGAAGGCCAGGACAAGATCAAATCAGATTATAAATGGGCCCTGTTTATCTTTCTGTACATATCCAAACATATCTGTTATTGCAGGGTTATAATTGCTCCAACTGGAATACCCTCAAATTTTATGCTTAAAACAATGAATGTTAATGTCTTGCTCACTTAAAAGACCAATGTCAGTGTTTCTTATCTGCCTATGGTTCTTTCCATCTTGAGCCTCCACCACTTCCTCCAACCAGTGAGTCAGCTATAATAGTTGGGGGTGAGCAACACGATGGATCAGCATGGGACATTTGTGTGGTTCAATCTGGGAAAAGGCACATGTCACTTCTGAGCAACTTCCACCAGTTGGACATGTTAATGTGTCCACATCAAAGCATAACAGAAGCTGACAAAGGGATCTTCTTGTGAGACAGGTAAGAAGAGGAAAAAGGACTGTGATCGATTAGCAGATTCAGCCACACAAAATATGCACACACCATTTTCTAAAAATAATTTTGAGTAATAGTGACATTTGTATCTTAGGATCACTATTTCTTTTAAATATAATAATTAAATCATGTTTATACTCAATAAACAAAAGATAATTACATATACAAGTGAAAAATAAAAATTTATTTGGATACGACAATTATATTTTGCTTCATTATTTTATTTTTAGCATTCAAGGACAGTTTGTATATAATTTTAGAAGGGAATGTATTCTTAAAGAAAGATAGCTGGACTTCACGGACCAGAATCCAAGGCTTGAATTTACCACTGTAGCAGACACAGTTGTTTGACTCTCACCCTTACACCACCGTCCTTTGTAGTAGACACTGAAAAGGTAAAAACTATCTTTGCCAGGATCATCTGAGGTTAGAGATTTCAACATGACCCAATCATCTGAAGTCAAAAAACACATCTGATAAAGCACTCTAATCCAAAATTCACAAAGAGCTCTTAAAAGTCAGTAATTAGGAAACAACTCAATAAAAAATTAGCCTAAAACTTTAACAGATATCTTGTCAAAGAAGATATACAGATGGCAAAAAAAATATGAAAAGATGCTTCACATCATATATTATCAGGGAAATGCAAATTAAAACAACAATAAGATACCACTATACATCTATTAGGATGGCCAAAATTTAAAACACTGACAACACCAAATGTCAGCCAGGATGCAGAGGAAAAAGAACTCTCACTCATTGCAGGCGCAAATGCAAAATGGTACAGCCACCTTGATAGATAGCTTGGTGCTTTCTTACAAAAGTAACACATTCTTACCATCCAGTCCAACAAATATATTCCATGGTATTTACTCAAAGGAGCTGAACATTTATGTCCACACAAAAACCTGCACATGGGTGTTTACAGCCATTTTATTCATAATTGCCAAAACTTGTAACCAAGATGTTCCTCAGTAAGTGGATAGATAAATAAACTATAGTACATCCAGACGATGGAACATTATTCTGCACTAAAAAGAAAGAAACTATCAAGTCATTAAAAAAAACATGGAGGAAGCTTAAATGCCTATTACTAAGAAAAAGAAGCCAATCTGAAAAGTCTACATGTTGTATAATTCCAAATATATGACATTCTACAAAAGAGAAAAAACTATGGAGATAGTAAAAAAAAAAAAAAAAATCATTGGTTGCCAGGAGTAGGATAGAGAGATGAGCCGGCAAAGCATAGAAAATTTTTAGGGCTCCATAACTTCTCTGTATGATGCTCTAAAGATGGATGGATCCATGTCATCATATATTTGTCTAAACCCACAGAATGTATAACACCAATTATAAACCTTATTGTAAACTATAGACTTTGGGTAATTATGATGTGTTAATGTATATTCAATAATTTTAATAAATTTATTGCTGTAGTCAGGGATGTTGATTATGGGGGAATCTATGCATGTATGGTGGAAGGGGTACACTGTAAATATCTGCACCTTCCCTTCAATTTTGCAGTGAGTCTAAAACTGCCCTAACTTTTTTAAAGTATCATTTTTATTGTTTTTCATCCCAAATTAGAATTTGTTCACTTAATTTGGAAAATCAATTCTTATCTAATCTTGAGTCTAAAACAACTTGGTACCACTAATGTCCTGGAAACCAAAGAAATGTTAGGTAAAAGTTTAGGAGAAGGAGGAGGGATGGGAGGGGTTCCATAGTTCTTGCAGAAAAAAGCTGATAAATAACCTTGATAAACTGCCCTCAGCCACATACCTGTTTTTAACAGGATAACAAGATCTGGTCTGGAGCAAGATAGAAATTTGTGTTAATAGACCTCCACCCATACTAATGTTTAGGAAGTCATACCCTCCGTTGGAGGAGTATGCACCACTTCCTCCCACCAAATTGATATTTAATTCTCTCACCCCATCCCACAAGCTATATAAATTCTCAGGACAAAGAGACCTATGGCCTATTCCTTTCTCACCCACTTCAGCTAGGCCCTTCTCTTCCATTAGAGAATGTGTCACTAATAAACTTTGTTTATATACTATACTAATAGGTTTGCTGATCTGTAATTCTTTACTGTGTCAGTAAGAAGAACCTAGCCTCTCAGAACAGAAACATTGGGGACTTTGCCTGAGTTCTGGAAATAATTATCTCTCAGATGAAATTCTCAAATAGCTAATTGTTTAGAAAAAGAGTATGGTCAAGAAAGAACTTTATCAAAAGTTTTAGTAAAGCAGAGTGGCCCAGTATAGTGTATAGCAGAGGTGGCAATGAGCTGGAGTAGGAGAAAGAAAAACATTTAACATTAATCTTTTATATTTTCCTAGATTGCTTTTATATTTGTGAAAACCTGAATACTGAAGATGTAATCCTTCTTAATTAGTTTTTTAATACTTTAAAAATCTCACCTATACTGTCTTTACCTTAGAGTATGTTAACCAGAAATTCATATAGCAGTATATCACTGTCCACATGACCATTCCTTCCATTATTCTTAATCTTCCAAGGCCACTCAAGTAGTTAGTATTTTCTTTGTGTTTTTTATCATCACCCAAGTGAAGTTCAGAAAACTATTCAGAATTTAGTAATGTACTCATAAGTCTGGCCAATTTTGGTGCCTGAATTTCAAATTCCTAAACATTCATATGCTAGTTTTTCTTTCCAAGTGTCTCCTATAACTTTCCCCCTTTTCCTCAATTAATATACATTGAGTGTCTGCTATATGCCATATAACTGTGACACAGCAGAGGAAAAAGGTGTCTTGTGCCTACCTTCTTGGATCTAATATTCCAGCCTCTTTTGAAGGACTCAGTTCCCCAAACACACCAAGTTCTTCTCAATTCCTTCTCTTCAGCCAATTAGAGATAAGAGGCTCATCCTTCACAGGAGAGACAGTAAATGGTCATTTTAAAAGATAAAGTACCTTTATAAATGCTGAGGATTAACGCCTGGCCTCCAACCCCAAAGATCTGCTGTTATCTCCATCTAGATAAAGAGGATTAAGTCATCCCCTCTCCCTTTTCAGTACCTGCCAGACCACTACACACAAATGAACACTATAATTGTTAAGCTCCCAGACTGCAGAGTAAGAAACCCTCTAACCATTCTGTGAGCTTGAACAGCTTATTTAATATTCTGATGCTCAATTTTTACCATAGAACTGGCACAATATCTATTTCATAGGTATCTCAATGAATTTTTTTAAAGATTCTTTGAGTCACCTGATTCAAGAATGCTATAGACTAGAAAGTTAAGATCAGAATAAATGTATATCTTAAATCTGATCATGTCTCTTGGGTACTAGATAGCTCAACATAGAAAAAGGGCAAATATGATGATAATAAGGGTAGGGAAAAACTAAAAATAAATAAAAAGAATGCAATCATGGGTTGCCTGAATTGACTAAAATATGGAAGAACAGTGATGAGCCTTGTTAACAAGTGATAGGGTAGTATTAAAATAGCAGAAGATAGTTGTTTTTGAGATTATCCACCATTCTCCCCATTTCACTGGTCCATGGAGGTCTTAATGGTAAGAAAGTGATCATATTGTCAACAAAGAAGGCAGTTCTCCCAAGTGCATTTTATTGGGTTGGCCAAAAAGTTCATTTGGTTTTTTCTATACGATGGCTCTAGTAATGTTCAGTTGTCTTTAACTTCATTTGAAACAACTTTGTCATATCAGCATGCATTAAAAAAAAAACACCTGAAATTGTTGAATTTTTATGCAGTCATTTTAATACTGAAGATGGAAGTATATAACATTTTCAGTATATTATGCTTTATGATATCAAGAAAAGTAAAAATGCAACTGAAATGCCAAAAAAAGATTTGTGCAGTGTATGGAGAAGGTGCTGTGACTGATTGAATATGTCAAAAGTGGTTTGTGAAGTTCCTTGGTACTATTGACATTTTGGCCAAATAATTCTTTGCTGTGGGGCTGCATTATGCATTGGAAGGTGTTTAGCAGCACCCTGGCCTTTACCCAATAGAAGCCAAAAGCAGGAGATAGCCAACACACTCAGAATATCCAAATCAATAAAGTTATTGGTGAAAATGAAAAACGTGTCTTTTAATCCACAGAAAAAAATGAACAGACTTTTTGGCCAACCCAATACATACAGTTTACTGGCACCCTATTGTTATAGCACACTGATTCATCTCTACTCAAATTTGCATTCCCAATTAAAATAATTCTTTTGAGCAGAGCTGCAAATTCTTCTACCAGTATGAATAGAAAAGAAAGAAGATTCAGGAAAAGAAAACTTACAGCATTTTTAAAAACATAACTTGTACAATTATAGATAGGATACCATCATTAGCTTTGTTGATAAAGTAGGAAAAATATGTTGAAAAATTTTTTTTAATTTTTGTTCTCTTGTTTTGAGTGGGAGATTATCTTAGTAGCTGAGCATTAAGAGTTTGCGGGCTTTTTTTAATGGAAATATATAAAGACATGCATAGTGGGCATTTAAAACTTGATTTAAAATATTTTTCAAATTTCCCAGAATGTTAAAACATTAAAAACATGATCATTCCAAAAGCAACAGAATATCATTAAAATTTCTAGGTTAAAAACAAAGCTTCCTCTGTGTGGAAGCAAAAGAAATGAATTAAATATGAAGATACACAAGGGGTTAGCAATTGCTCTCTAGAAACTGGTAAAACCAATGGCTGATTATTTTTAAACATCATTACTATACTGTATCAAAAATCCCTCATTACTGGACCATCCCTGTGACATGTCAATTCCCTTTTATTTTATTTTTTTAAATATTTTCTTTATTTATTTTTAGAGAGAAGGGAACAGAGAGGGAGAGAAACATCATTGTGTGGTTGCCTCTCACACTCCCCCAACTGGGGACCTGGCCCACAGCCCAGGCATGTGCCCTGACTGGGAATCAAACCAGTGACCTTTGGTTCACAGGCAAGCACTCAATCCACTGAGCCACACCAGCCAGGGCACCAATTCCCTTTTAAATGGACAATCCCAAGATTAACTTATTATAAGAAACTCTGAGCCCTTTAAACATAACATTCAATGGAAGTGAGTTTAATCTGTGGCTTCCCTTATAACAATGAGCTGAGAGGGAAAGTAATTGAAGAAGAAGGAAAAGATGGAATTTTGGTGCCGACTCCACCAGGGTATGACAGGAGAACGTTAAGCAGAATATGTCCATGCGAAAGCACTAAACATCTGGACTGGGAATGCTGGGAGGAGAATAATAAGAAAAGCAATAATTAAAACAGAAGAGAAAACATTAACATCCAAGGTTGCCTCTATTTACATTTCAGCCCCACTGCATGTCCACAGTGAGCCTGTCATACATGAACTTTTCCATTCTTTTGGCGGACTACAGCAAAGATGAATCTAGTGATCAATAACAGCCTTAGTGACAGTTGCAAAAGCAAATTTTGATTATGAATTTAATCTACAAAGGCTGCCCCATGATGGTAGTGAATATTGAGCTGTATTCCTGTCTCCCACAGTTTACCAGCAGGTAGGTCACAAGTCTGGAACTTTGTGGTACTTTGGGCTCACAGGGCAGTTTTCTGGAATGTAAGCACTGCTTTGATTTTATTGCTTTCATGTGAACTAGAAGATTTCAATGTGGTACAAGGAACCAGAGAGATAATGAGTACCTTTAAGAAGGGCAAAGGTGAGATCCTGCATTTCAAAAGACATAGAGGTTGAGTTCCTGTACTCCAGAACAAACCCCTTCTGCTCAAGCCTATATTCCCGAATCAAGAAAATTAATATCATCAACCACTTTTACAAGTGAGGAAACCAACCTGTGGAAAAAGTGATGCGACTTGCTTGCTTGAAGTAAAACAACTAGACAATGATAGAGCAGAACTTGATACCAATTCTTCCAGCCTGTGCTCACTAGCCATGTAAACTTTCCCAGAAGGACTTTAGGAAAGAAGCTAGAAGAAATATTTGGTAGAACATCTCTACTGAGCTTAGTTCTATCTAATACCAAATGGAGGAGCTTAACCACCTATTGATATGTTTCAAGTATTTGAATCAGTCACTCAAATTTTGAAACATAAAATTTCTAGCTTCCTGCAGATAACCAGAGTGGCTTGTCGTGAGTCTGTAACCAGGGACACAACATCCAAAAACAAAATGACAAGAAATAAAATCACAGTGAAGGTAGAATATAGAACCGCACATTTCAAGAATAATATGAAACTCATTTTATCTTGAGAAAACATATTTTAATATATGAATCCAGATACATGTACTTTTATGCTGATTTGGGTATTATCAGTGTAATACAGACCTACATTAGACTTCTTCTTATGAAGACATTTCTCTTTATAAAAACTGTTATAAGAGCAGACCTAATTTGTATCTACATATGTTCCTCTGAGAGATGGAGGAAAAAACAGATCAGACAGGCGAGTTTGTCAAGTGACTCGCACATGAGTTGTTGTCTAAGGGATAGTACTGGAGGCAAGCCAGGAGGCCAAGTGTAAACACCAGAGGGCCAGAAACAGAACAAGAGCTCAATTCCCAGTGCTAAGTCAAGGTTAATAGTCATAACAGACCACAGGAGAAATGCAGGATGAGGAATATGTGAGAGCCATCCAAGGAAATTACCAATTACCTAGTAGCTTCTATAATTTTCTTTTTCACTTGGTACATGAATGTTCTGTGGTTAAGAAGGTTGTGTGTGTATATATATATATATATATATCCATATATGATATCATACATATATAAGTACATATATAAATATATTTGTATTTTATTAATTATATCGTATGTTGTATTTCCAAACTGCTTTTCTGCCTCAGGAGCTACAACTTAATAGTTAAGAACATAGAGTTTAGAGTTTGATAAGATTTTTATTCTGCTCCAAATCTTACTTGAAAATTACTACTTGACTTACTGAGTTTCAGTTTCTTTATTGATAAAACAAAATAATAGTTTTTAGCCCTCAGTTTCATTGTGAGAACTGTCTCAAACACTATTTCTGACACATATTAAACAATTGTCAAATTAATTGTACGTTAATTGGATCATAATTTATCAAAATGGATTAGCTGATAAATTCCAATTAAACATTACCAAATTGTGCAGATTATTCAATTATCAACATATGGTTAGCAAAGAAAAAGGCAGGGAGGTAATTATCTATTTGTGAGCACAAAGAAAACACTGAAGACAGGATCAACTTCCCACAGCATCGTTTCATTGCATTGAATTGTCTTTATGCTAAACTTTTTGTGAGAAATAGTATTTATAAATATGCTAATAAGTTCTGTGAGCAATGTTAATTAGTGACACTAATAGCAACCGATGTTCATGGAAAAGGTAAAAGGAGCAGTATATCATTTGTAGGATTTCTCACAGATCCTCACAGAGAAGACCTTGAAGATCATTGTTGAGTGCTAACTATTTCCCTCCCTACCAGAGGGTATCAGGACCAAAGCACAAGGATGTAAAAGTCAAGTGCACTATTTCCAATGACTAATATAAGAAAGAGACATAAATTATATATCAAAACATTCTTACTTGTTTTATTATGAAATTAATAATATAGTTCTTAAATTTTGGTAAAGAGACCTTTGAACAAAATTCAAATATAATGTTCCTCGGATATCTGTGCCATGTAAAAGATTTTGTGAATATGTTACACTTGACATAAATACTCATTTAACAATTACTTATTGATTATCCTCTGTATGAGTCAACATCCTGGATAGGTAGGCTGAAATAGGTATAAATGTATTTTGAAATGAATTTAAGCAATTATCTTAATCTATTTGGGTGGTTGTAACAAAATACTGTAAACTCAGTGGCTTAAAAATAACAGAGATTTATTTCTCACGGTACTGGAGTCTAGAAAGTCCAAGATTACGGCATTGGCAGACCCAACGTCAAAGGGGTCAAGGAGCTCCCCAAGGTGTCTTCACAGGGTTACAGATCCCGTTCCTGGAGCCTCTCCTTTCACAACCTGATCGCCTCCCAAAGGCCCTTCCCGCCTCCTCACAACATAACCTTGGGGATTAAGATTTCAAAATGAATTACGGGGACATAAATATTCAGATTGTAGCACTAATAATGCCTAAAATATATTTAATTAATAAAGTAATTCTAATACCTATCAGCAAAATTAAGTAAAAATTTAGCTTTTATATACAGATTACTTAGTGTGTTTGGGAATGACTCTTGGCTACAAGTGAGTGAATTATAACTTTTAGTTTTATTTTTATAGTTACTGAAATTACCAGTTTTTTTAAAAAAAATTTCGTAGCACTAAAATATTAATCATCTCCAAAGCCAATCAGTCATATAATTTGATGATTAAAGAACATTTCCATACATATGAAGAAATATGCCCATTGGCTATGGAATAGAACTACAGCAATCTGACACATTTTTTAAACATTAATTAAGAAAACAATTTAATTCATATAGTGAATTTCTCCCAAGTTGCTAAATACTGCATGGCTCATTGATTTAGATACTTTGAGCATGTTAATGACAAGTGAGGCCCCTAGACATGTGAAATGTGATTTAACTCCTCCAGGGCACCATTTCCTATTCCTTTGAGGTCTCTAAGAAAAAAAGAGGCTCACTGGGATGAATCGCTTTTGTGAATTCTTAATATAGTTACTAATTCATTTGTTCTTCACAATTATCTTGGATATGAACTGTAAATAAAAATAAAACCATATCCCAATCACTGCACATTGCATAGAGAAAATGACAGGAGAGAATTAAATAGTTACAGAATAATACTAAGTTACATTTTAAGGTTTTCACAAAGTAATGGGCCATTTGGTGTTGGAACCAGGGAAGTGTGCTACTCAGATCTCCCTTTTGAAGTGGACCTGTGGCAAGGGGAAGAGTTAGCTCGGAGCCTCCAACTTCAGCATCTTAAGGATCCATTCTAGTACTCAGTCCAAGGTGATACTCTCTTCTTGGCAGTTCCCAGGATACTTGTGTCTGGTACCAATGCTTTGGCCACTTCTACTCAATGTTAACTCATCTCATTTTTGTGCCAAAGATCCCTGTTAGGCTGAGATATTCTCCAAGATGCACAACAATCTGAAGTTTTTGCTCCTCAACACTCTTCCTTCTCACCCTCCTTCAACAGGTATCAGATCAATATTATGGTCTAATGGTTTTCCCTGCCTACTCCTCTCTCTTCCTGCCTGAAATCCCTTGATCTTTCACAAGTAATAGCCCCAAAGAATCTCCTACACATCAAACTCCATCTTGGTACGTTTTCTTAACACATAAAGTTTTGTTCAATTTATTATGGTGGATTATGATATATATAGAGAGATAGATATCCCTAATGCAAATAACCTTGATTAAAGTATCACCTACACATGTACAAGGTCCATCCAGAAAGTATCTATCCATGTAATAAGAAAAATAGAGACATTTATTGAAGAAGATACAAGATATAAGAAATGTTGTACATAGGAAAATGGTGTCTCAGTTCCCTTCAAAGTGGGCACCTTGGGACTTCACACAGTTCTCCCATCATCTCTTCTACTGTTGAAAGCACTCTACAAAAATCCTTTGTTGGAATTGCCATCAGTTGCCCCATCATATTTTCCCGAATCTCATCAACAGTCTGAAATCTCTTCCCTTTCAAAGGTGATTTTAGTTTTGGAAAAAGCCAGAAATCACAGGGAGCCAAACCCAGGCTGTAGGGAGCTGAGTCACCCGGGTGATTTGATGTTTTGCCAAAAAACTGCACATGAGGTATGATGCATGAGAGTGATGTTGTGGTAATGGAGCTGCCAATCACCGGTTGCCCACAGCTACAGCCATTTTCATCATATTGCATCTCTCAACAGATGAAGAACACAGAGGCAGTCCTCCTTATTAATTGCTTGATCTGGAGGGGTATACTCATGATAGACAACACCATCCCAATCAAAAAACACAGTTAATGTGGTGTTGATCTTGCTGCAAGTTTGTTGTGCCTCCTTTGGGCATGGAGAACCAGGCTTCTTCCATTGGGAGGACTGGGCCTTTGTTTCTGGAGCACAGCTGTAGATCCACCATTAATCTCTAGTTATGACCTCCTTAGGAAATCTGGTTCATTGGCAGCATTTGATTCAAGTTATTAGCAACTGCAGCACGATGTTCCTTCTGCTCTGATAGCAGAAGCTGTGGAACGAATTTTTGCCATGACATGTTTCATGCCAAGATCCTAATTCAAAAACGCAGACATAGTAGATTTTGGAATCCCTAGATCAGCTTCTAGTTCTCACACCATCATTTGCTGATCTTTGTTGATTGTAGCCCATCCACGTTCAACATTCTCATCAGTTCTGTTGTTTCAGGGCCTCCAGAATGTGGGTCACTTTCAACAGATTCTTTACCATCTTTGAAGCATTTGTACCACACTTTTATTTGCATTGCACTTCTGAATCATCGGAATAGTTTCTACAGAGGAATGTTCAAGTCTAATGCAAAATTCTATGCAGATTCGTTGCTCTACTTGCTCAGTCATTTGAATGTGATGGTCACACAGTACACACGCCCACTTAATGGTGTCTGCTACCCGCACTGAGTAGTACAGTAAAGCCATCATTGTTCACACATATACATTCCAGTCCACTCTCTTTGGCTTCCAAGTTACATCAATGTCGCATAAGCCATTCTCATTATATTAACAATGGCTGGACTTTTTCCAGACAGACTTCAATATGTTCACATTCATGTTTAGTCACTCAAAACATTTTTATTAAAGAGCTATTATGAGGGGGTACTCCAAAAAACCTGGAATTTATTTATAAAAAATTGTGTATTTATTTTACATGTTTAAACTTTGGTCACCTTCAAAGTATTCTCCATTTGATGCAATACATCTATCAAAATACTTTTTTCCACTGCTCAAAACAGTTTTTGCACTTGTTAATTTTTGATGCCGTTTAGTGCTTCTGCTGTTTTTTGTTTCACATTTTCCACATCAGTGAAACATTTCTTTTTGAGGGTTTTTTTTACCTAGGGAAACAAAAAAAGAGTTACTCGGGGTGAGATTGGGTGGGGCACAGGGGTCATGCCATTTTTGGTGAAAAACTGCTGAACACTCAGCACTATGTGAGCAGGTGCTCGTAAGTCACCCACCATGAAATGGGCAAACATGTTGAAAGCATCTTCAGAAAACTTCAGTGAAGCTGAACACGGCCTCTTAAAATAATGCCAGCTGGCACACTGTTAGACATGGGTTCCTAGAACACTCGCCTAGCAGGGGAAGCCTGTAGTATAAGGACCTACCCTTTAGAAGGTAATTCCATTTTTTTAGGTCCCCTTCTCATATGTTCACTTCATGTTATACATTATAAACATACAGGCATAAATAAAATTAACAAGTTCTTTTTCTTCTCTAAAATTTACTTTCTAATGGGAAAGGATAGATAAAATCACATACACATGAAGGTATACACATACATATATGAACAAATAAGCATAGGAAAAAGAAGGGAAGGAAGGAAAATAATAAAACCTGAAATATGTGGAATGTCATGTAATAAGACAGAACAAGGAGAAGTGGGCTCTCTTTGAGGTGAAGGCCCCTCCGAGAAGTTGGCATTTGAGCACAGGCCTCATTATAGAGAAGGATCCAGCAATGGGCATAATGGAAACCAAATACAACCAATATATTTGTCAATTTGAAAGCCACTGGCAGCATTCAAAAAATAAATGTGAGTGTAATTGTGAGGACAAAACCCTGATTATTGTGAATTAGGTAGAGAATAGCAAGGAAACTGAAAAGGTTTGTGTAGGTCATTCTAATGAGAAGTTCATCAACATGGAATTAACACACTTATTTTACCGACTATGCACGTTATTCAGTTGGGAAGCTATGAAGAATAGGGAAACCAAGCAGGGTTCTATAAATGAAAAGAGTTTCTTATTTCAATTCAGGAGGTGCTAAGAAGAATAGTGCAACCACAAATCAGTAAACAGTCATTTGTCATTGCCCTGTCACATTCCTCTTCTCATTTGCTTCACTTTTTATATATTTCAGTGTTAGGTGAGAAAAGGTCTGTCCTCACATAAAATTCAGAAGTGAGATGGAGTAAAATCAATGAATTTTGGATCCTAATTTAAATTAGTGAACACGCCAACAAGCTACTTTTCTATATAAGGAACTAAAACCATGGGTACATGTAAATATCTTGTGATTTGCTTCAAACATTACATTTCATAGGCATATATTACATTTTATAATATAATAACATATAATGCCTATTAAAAACATAGATTCAATTTGTTATTCCGATGAGGTTCCAAATGGTCATTCTAATAGTACATTTCCCTGGAAAAGGCAACTGAAGCAGTATTGGGATGACCAAAAATTTCTTTCTTTTTTTTTCCATAACATTGCTCCAATAGTGGTTAGTTGTCTTTAACTTCATCTGAAACAATTTTGTTAGATCGTATTGTGTCAGCTGTCATATCAGTATGCATTTAAAAAAAATCAAGATTAGTGATTTTTTGTGTAGCCATTTTCATACTGATGAAAAAAATACACAAGATTTGTGGTATATTATGCTTTATTATTTCAAGAACGGTAAAAACACAACTGAAACAAACAAACAAAGATTTGTGCAGTGTATGGGCTGATTGAAAGTGTCAAAAGTGTTTGCAAAGTTTCATGCTGGAAAGTTCCTGCTAGACGATGCTCCATGGTCAGGTAGACCAGTTGAAGTTGACAGCAATCAAATTGAGAAATTAATTGAGAACAGTCAACATTATACCAGGTAGGAGATAGCTGACATACTCAAAATAACCAAATCAATAAAGTTATTCGTGAAAATGAAAAATAAAAAATAAAAAATTTGTCTTTCATTTTATAGAAAAAACCTTATGGACTTTTTGGTCAACCCCCCAAAAATTACTACAGTGTGATTTGTAGTATAAATTAAAAAGGGTTTCCTTGTTATACAATGTTAGGCCACAGAACATCAGTATGCATAATTATCTATAAATAGTTGTTTATATTGCATTATTCAATCAATATTATACTGTCTCTGTGTGTATTCCTTGAAGTAGGTAAAACCATCAATTTCATTATTTCATATATATTCTCATATTTTCCTTGTACTTTCTCAGATGCAGGACCCCTGAGAAGAAATGGCAAAAGAGACAATGCTGAAAAGTGTGTCAAATGGCTCATGGTACCATTTAATTGCCTACTGCAATTACAGTACTTAAACTGGGATGATAGAGGACTTTGTGAAAAAGAAGAGCTATAGTAACATAATTGAAAGATATCAGGAGCAGGGTAAGATGGCTGAGGAGTGAGTGGAAGTCACACTGACCTCCTCCCAGGACCAATCTGGAATTACAAATGTATTGTGGAGAAATCACCTGGAACAAATGACTGAACAATAGTGTAAGAGAAGCCTTATAACCTCGGACAGACAGAAGAATCAGTTTCAGCACAACCTGACTGGTAAGGAGTGTGGCAGAGATGTAAGAAGGCTGGCTGGGGAGCCTCAGGAGGCAGTGCCAGAGGGACATACAAGTGGCCAGTTGGATCACCCTGAGAAGAGTGGGGTTTATACCGTAAGTAGGGATCCCCAGCCTATAGCAACCATGCCCAAAAACTACACAGAAAACAGCCAGCTGAGAAAGCAGGATTGCTTGCTGCAAGAGATGGGCAACTGGAGAAGCAAAGAGCTGTTTAAAGGGTCAACACATACATTTTCATTTGCAGCCCCTTACTCTTGTCTCTGGCAAAGGTGGCAGCAGAGTGGACTAGATATGCCTGAAGAGAGACTGGGGACAGGGCTTTGGGGAGAGAACTGAGAGAGTAGCCACAGGGTGCTGAGTCATCCCTCATGTGACAGTAGCCATCTTACTCAGGTGGACCACTTCCCTGATTGGCAACAGCCTGAGAAGAAACTAGCCCCACCCCAGGAGGGACTCTGCCCTGGCCCTGTGGTGTTAAGCCTGAGTGCTGAGTACAGAGTAGAAGCCACAGACAGAAGAACCCTGCAAAGGGTGGGGCAGAGTGGCCTAGTGATGCTTGACAAGACACTGGGAACAGGGACCTTCAGGAGAGAACAGAGAAAGTAGCCTCTGGGATCCCAGTGCTGAGTCATCCTACATAAGGCAGCAGCCATCGAGCTCACACAGACTGCTCCCCTCCAAACAGCAGCAGCCTAAGAGAAAGCATTAGCCCAGACCCCAGGAGGGATTCTACCCAGACCTATGTTGTTTAAGCCTGACTCCTGAGTGCAGAGTGACTAGATTAATAACTAAAGTAGACAACCACAGATAGTAGTTCCCTGGAAGTCTGGAACAGGCTACCTAAGGTCAGACAGGCTCAATATCTGATATCACCAGAGGTGGACCCAGACAGAAAAAACAGCTGTAAATACAAGAAGCTACCAAGATGAAATCCACTGTGGTCTTCTCCATGATTTGAGATATTTTCTTTACTACATAGCTTTTTAACATTCATTTCTTATCCATGAAGTTTGTGCATATTAAGTCACAACGTATTATACTATAGTTTATTTCTCTCCTTTATTATAATAGTCTTAATCTCTTTACAGCCTAATTAATACTGGTTCATTCACTGTTGATAGTGGGATTGCAGGGAGGAGCTGTTTTTGTGGATGTGAGTTTACTTCCTGGGCTTTGTGGTTTTGCTCTGGAAGCCAAATAATGGGAAGACAAAGAAACAACCCCCAATCAAAAAGAATAGAGGAGTCCTCAGAAAGACTGCTAAATGAAATAGAGGCAAGTCAGCTATCAGATATTGACTTCAAAACAATGGTTATAAGGAAGCTCAATGAACTCAATGAGCTCAGTGAGAATTACAAAAACTACAGAGAAAGTATGAGGAACTTACTGCAAAATATATCAGCATGAAAAAGGACATAGAAACATCAACAAGAGACAGAAGGAAATGAACAATACAATTTCTGAATTGAAACACAGTAGAATGAATCAAAAGCAGGCTAGTTGAAGCAGAAGATCGAATCAGCGAGCTAGAGGACATGGTAGGAAAAAACTCCCAGAAAGAGCAAAAAAAAAAAGGAAAAAAGACTCAGAAAGAACAAAGAGGGGTTAAGGGAAATGCAGAACAATATGAAAGTAATAGTATCTGTATAATGGGAATACCAGAAGGAGAAGAAGAGGATCAAGGGTTAGAAAACCTGTTTGAAAAAGTAATGACGGAAAACTTCCCTAATTTGAGGAGAGAAAAAAGTCATAAAAGCCCAGGAAGCATAGAGGGTCCCAATCAAGAGGAACCCAAAGATACCCACTCCAAGACACATCATAATTAAAATGGCAGATATCAAAGAATAAGAGAGAATCTTAAAGAGAATGAGGGAGAAATAGCAAGTCACACACAAGGGGGCCCCAATAAGGCTAGCAGCTGACTTCTCCACAGAAACACTACAAGCCGAAAGGGAATGGCAAGAAATATTCCAAGTAATGAAAAACAAAGACCTGCAATGAAGACTGCTCTACCCAACAAGATTCTCAATTAAAATGGAAAGCAAAATAAGGAGTTTCCCAGACAAAAGAAGGCTAAAAAAATAAACTTCTACCAAACCAGCATTGCAAGATATGCTGAAGAGGTGGCTTTAAGAAGATGAAGAATAGGAGTGAGAGGGAAATGCAGATACAAAGGGGGAAAATGAATGAGTACCTATCAATAATAACTTTAAATGTAAATGGATTAAATGCTCCAATTAAAAGACATAGAGTAACTGAATAGATAAGAAAACATGACCCCCACATATGCTGTGTACAAGAGAACCATGTCAGAACAAAAGACCTACACAGACTTAAAGAAAAGGGTTGGAAAAAAAATATTCTAAGCAAATGGACAGGAAAAAAAGCTGGGATAGCAATACTTATATCAGACTAAATAGACTTTGAAACAAAGGCCATAAGAAGACACCCAGAAGGACACTCCATAATACTCCAAGGAAGAATCCATCAAGAAGACATAAAAACTGTAAACCTCTACACACCCAACATAGGAGGATCCAAATATATAAGGAAAATCCTGGAGGACATCAAGAAAGACATGGACAACAACACATGTACAGTAGGAGATGTTTACACCCCACTGTCAACCATGGATAGATCTTCCAAACAAAATATCAGCAAGGATATTGTGGAACTGAACAATGCATTAGATCAAATGGACTTAACTGATTTTATATATATATATATATAAATACACACACACACACACACACAACCTTTTATCCCAAAGAAGAAAAATACACATTCTTTTCAAATGCACATGGAACATATTCAAAGCTAGACCACATGATAGGACATAAAACAAGTCTAATCAAATTTAAGAAAAACTGAAATCATATCAAGCATTTTCTTAGACCACAAGGCTTAAAACTAGAAAAAAACACACAGGGAAAACACTCAGAAACATTCAAACTCATGGAGACTGAATAGCATACTATTACACAATGAATGGGTTAATAAAAATGAGATCAAAGAAGAAATCAAAAAGTTTCTGGAAACAAATGAAAATGAACATACAAGAGTCCAAAACCTATGGGATACAGTGAAGGCAGTCCTGAGAGGAAAGTTCATAGCAATATAGGCCTACCTAAAAAAGTTAGAAACATTTCAAATAAACAACCTGAAACTACATCTACAAGAACTAGAGAAACAACAACAAACAAAGCCCAGAGCAAGCAGAAGGAAGGAAATGATCAAGATCAGAGCAGAACTGAATCACATAGAGACTAAAAGCACAATTCAAAGAATCAATAAATCCAGGAGCTGGTTCTTTGAAAAGATAAACAAAATTGAGAAGCCTTTAAGCAGACTCATCAAGAAAAAAAGGGAGAGGACTCAAATGAATACAATCAGAAATCAAAGAGGAGAAATTAGAACTAATATCACACAAATACAAAGGATTGTAAGAAATTACTACAAACAA
Organism: Mormoops blainvillei; assembly: GCA_004026545.1. Taxonomy (NCBI): domain Eukaryota; kingdom Metazoa; phylum Chordata; class Mammalia; order Chiroptera; family Mormoopidae; genus Mormoops; species Mormoops blainvillei. The sequence goes on along the minus strand of PVJD01006085.1, from coordinate 8,625 downwards.
CTATATACCAAGAAATTCAAAAACCTGGGTGAAATGGGCAATACTCTAGAAAATATAACCTTCCAAAACTAAATGAAGAAGTAGCAGAAAACCTGAACAGACCGATAACAGCTGGTGAAATTGAAGTAGTAATCAAAAACTCCCAGCACACAAAACCCCTGGACCAGATGGTTTCACAGGAGAATTTTACAAAACATTTAAGGAAGAGCTAACTCCTGTCCTTCTCAGACTATTCCAAAAAAATCCAAGAAGATGGAAGACTCCCAGATCCTTTTTATGAGGCCAGCATCATCTTAATCTCAAAACCAGATAAAAACACAACAAAGATAGAAAACTACAGGCCAATATAGCTGATGAACATAGGTGCTAAAATCCTTAACAAAATATTGGTGAACTGCATCCAGCAATACATTAAAAAATCATCTACCATGATCAAATGGGATTCATCCCAGAGATGCAAGGATGGCATAATATTTGCAAATCAATAAATGTAATACATCACATTGACAAAAGGAAAGACAAAAAGCACATGATCATATCAATAGATGTGGAAAAAGCATTTGGTAAGGCACAGAAACCATCTGTGATGAAAACACTCAGTGAAGCACGAATAAAGGAGGCATACCTCAACATAATAAAGGCCATATATGAAAAACCTACAGCCAACATCACACTCAATGGGCAAAAACTAAAAGCTTTCCCACTAAGATCAGGATTAGAAGTAAAAAGTCTGCTTTCATCACTTCTATTCAACATAGTATTGGAAGTCTTAGACACAGCCATCAGACAAGAAAAAGAAATAAAAGCCATCAAAATTGGAAAGGAGGATGTGAAAGAGTCATTGTTTGTAGAGACATGATAATGTACATAGAAAACCCTATAGACTCCACCAAAAACCTACTCAATCTATTAAGTGAATTTGGCAAAGCAGCAGGATACAAAGTCAATATTCAGAAATTGAAGGCATTTTTGTACAGCAACAATGAAATATCAGAGTCAAAAATCAGGAAAAAAATCCGATTTACTATAGCAACAAGAATTAACCTAGGAATAAACTTAACCAAGGAGGTAAAAGACCTGTACTCAGAAAATTATAGTACACTAAAGAAAGAAATTAAGGAAGAGACAAATAAATGGAGGTATATACCATGTTCATGGATTAAAATAATTAATATCATCAAAATGTGGATACTACCAAAAGCAATTTATAGATTCAATGTAATCCCCATTAAAATACCAATGACATATTTCACAGATACAGAGCAAAGATTTCAAAAATTTATATGGAACCATAAACAACCCCGAATACCTGCAGCAATTTTGAGATAGAAGAACAAAGTAGGAGGGATCACAATGCCTGGCATCAAACTATATTATAAGGCCACTGTAATCAAAACAGTCTGATACAGTCATAAAAACAGAGACATAGCTCAATGGAACAGGATAGAGGGCCCAGAAATGAACCCTTGTCTCTATGGTCAATTAATATTTGACAAAGGGGGAGAAACATAAAACGGAGTAAAAATAGCCTCTTCAAGAAGTGGTGTTGGGAGATCTGGACAGCTACATGAAAAAAAAATGAAATCTGACCACGAACTTACACCACACCCAAAAATACACTCAAGATGGTTAAAGGACTTAAATAGAAGTTGCAACACCATAAAAGTCCTAGAGGAGAACATAGGCAAATCTCGATATTCCACACAATATTTTCACTGAAATGTCCCCTAGAGCAAGTGACATAGAGGAAAGAATAAACAAATGGGACTTCATCAAAATAAGAAGCTTCACATGGCTAAAGGAAACATCAGCAAAATAAAAAGGGAACAAACTGTATGGGAAATAATATTTGCCAATGATACCTCGGACAAGGGTTTGGTCTCAAAAATATATAAAGAACTCACACGGCTCTACTCCAGGAAGACAAACATCCAATTTAAAAATAGGCAAAAGACCTGAACAGACACTTCTCCAAGGAGGACATAGAGAGGGCCCACAGATATATGAAAGGATGCTCAGCATCGCTAGCCATCAGAAAGGTGCAAATTAAAAGAATGAGATACTGCTTCACACCAGCCACAATGGTCATCGTAACCAAATCAACAAACAAGTGCTGGTGAGGATATGGAGAAAAGGGAATCCTAGTACCCTGTTGGGAATGCAGACTGGTACAACCACTGTGGAAAAGAGTTTGGAATTTCCTCAAAAAATTAAAAATAGAACTGCCTTTTGACCCAGCAATTCCACTGCTGGGATTATATCCTAAGAACCTTGAAACACCAATTCAAAAGAGCCTATGCATCCCAATGTTCATAGCAACACAATTTGCAATAGCTAAGTGTTGAAAGCAACCTAAGTGCCCAAGAGTAAATGAGTGGATCAGAAAATTCTGGTACATTTACACAATGAAATACTATGCAGCAGAAAGAAAGAGCTACAACCCTTTGTATCAGCCTGGATGGAACTGGAGAGCATTATGCTAAGTGAAATAAGCCAGGCAGTGAAAAACAAATACCATATGATCTCACCTAATAGTGGAACCCAATCAACAAAACAAACAAACAAACAAGCAAAATATAACCAGCAAAATTGAAATAAAAAACAAACTGACAGCAACATGTTGTGAGGAGGGATGGAGTAACAGGGAAAAAGAAGGGGAAGGGTCACCAAGGGTCATGCATAAAAGACCCATCGACAAAGCCAAATGGGGGAAGGATTGGTGCGGGAGGGGGGAGTTGGGGAAAGTGGTGGTGGGAAAATGTTGACAAAAACAAAACAAAAAAAAATAGGGGGAGGTTAAGAATACTTCAGGAAATTGAAAAGCAAAAGAATTGATATGTAGAACCCATAGACATGAACTAAGAGGTGCGGAGGATGATGGGATGGGGTGCAGGGTGGAGGGGATAAAGCAGAGGAAAAAAATGGGACAACTATAGCAGCATAATCAATAAAATATACCAAAACAAGAGAAGAAATTAAAGAAAAGAAAGAAACAAAGTCTAAGGATGATAAATTTTTCTGCATAAGTCCAAAGATATTGGATGATTTGTGATAAATAATGGAACAATATTATCCTAAGAAAGAAGCTCAAAGAAATGCAAATGTCCCAAAATGAATGGATGAGTTTAATAAGGTCATGAGTTTTCCCTTGTTGATGATTGGCTAGTTTTCAGAGATTTATAGAAGGAATATGAGATTTCTTCCCATTAAGGATTTATACAACTCTTTCAGAACATAGGACCATAAGATTAATGAAAATGGACAATAGCATCTTTTTCCAACTCTGGAGTATTGTTAAAGTAGAATCTACTCTAATTTTCATTTCTACTTTCAGAATTTTCCTATAGAAACATATCTTGTTAAGTACTCCTGTGACAGACATATTTTAGTTCTAGGTGTGTGCTTTATTTGACATAACCTAGACTAAAATAAATCATGCCTATATGTCTAGCTAGTCACCACAATTTTATTTTTCTTAAATCAAGACAAATTTCACTGCATATATTTAAAAAAGAGATTAAAAGATCCACTTGAAATCCAGTTTAGAAAGCTTAGTCACATTAGATAAAGATACAGATAAAAAGAGAAAGAAAGTTCCTGGTTTTTCAAGCATATCAAATAATAAGTGCCTTTGAGACAAAAATGACAATAATTGCCAAAACATGTAAATGTCTAAATAATAACCCAGCAGTGATAAATAATGAAGCCAATTTATGAGTAAACAATTTCCTCTGAATATTTAATATAGTAGATTGGAGTTAAAAAAAAAGAAATAGCTCTTCTAAGCTTTCAAAAATTCTCTTTATTTTAGAACTAGCTCACGAGGTATTATTAAATACACTGGTGATATTGTTACGGAAAAATGAAACGACCAGACACTGAGGGGTTAGGAGCACGATCTTTATTTACGTGCACGGGCCCAGAGGAGACAAACTCCAAATTCTGAGCCCAGAACAATAGCCCCGCATTCCCTTTATGCTGGGCTAAGTGGGGTAAGGGTCTTGGGAGGCGTGGTATAGATTTGGCATGTAAAGGGTTTACAGAGGTGAAAGAGAAGCATTTACATCATAAGTCAGGGCAATTGGTGTGAAAAGGGCTTACAGGGGTGGGAGAGAAGCATTTACATTATAAGTCAGGGCAATTAGCATTTCATCTCTGGTATCAGGTTTGATTCCCTCTACAATATTAATAATAAAATACATGAAGTTTTTCTCATAAAAGTGAAAATAAGACATCATAGCATAGCTCTTTATTGGTCAGAGAATTTTAAAATCATAAATATGATCATGTCAGGCATAGAATCATGGCATTTTATTAGAATATGAAGGAGCATTAGGAGCCATTTATCTAGGGAAAAGCAACGGAGCATCAGGGAAAAACCACACGTTTTGGAGACAGGCATGGGTTTGAACCTTGGCCATATGATCTTCTGATAGTTTAGGTTCCCTCAGAAGCAAATTCTAAAATAATAATTTGAGTGTGAGTAGATTATTTGGGAGCAAAAGGGACACTGGTAGTGGAGGAATGAAGCATAAGAACAGAAGGAAAGGGGCACACTAGATAAAAAGGTGAATTATTAAACCAGCTTTCGTAGTGGTGGCCAGAGATTACTGTAATCCCTAAGAAAAGCTCTGGGTAATGGCCCGAAACATTCTGCTATACAGAAAAGACTCTAGAAAACAAAAAGCAGGAAGCTGAAGAATTCGATGAGCACCATTGGTTAAAGGTTACCGTGTGGGGTGTAAATTCCCCAGGACTTCCGTGGTTAGAGTAAAAAGTCTACAAAACAAAGACGCAGTTATTTACAATTGGAAAAGACCTCACTAACAGGCCCTAGGGTTAATGGCAGGACACTGAGAGCATCCCGCCAAAGGGACCTTGAACATTTACTGAGCTTCTCTGAGCTTCAGTTTCTCCATTCATTAAACAGATCTACAGGAACTTCCTCTGTTCTTATGATGATAATTTACTGACTGTGGTAACACTCAATAGCTGTTACCTACCTCCCCCACCCCATGCCTCCTAGGCCTTTTCCACAGGATCTTCCAGATGCTAATAATGTGCCACAACCCCTGCATCACCCCTGTTTTCTGAACACATTCATCCAGCCCTAGGTTACATTAGACTTTTTAACAGTCATTCAACGTAAAACATAAAAATACAGGAAGAACCATTAAATTAAGAATTGTGTAGATTCCCTTTATATATTAAATATAGAGTAATTATATTTATTCCTATAAAATTGTTAAATGTGCTTTATTAACCTATTCTTTGATATGAATATCACATTAGCTACATCTGCAACTTATTTTGTCCCTTAATTTGAGAGTTTTTCCTCCAAATTTTCAATTGCTCCTACTTCTTCAATGTGATTTTTCTTACTAAGTTAAATCCCCTTGTTTCTGTCTTTGTTTTCTTCTCTCTTCTAAATGATGCATAATAAGCTAGATAAGTCAGAAACATATTACATGTTCTAATTTTCATAAACTCATACAAGTTGTAGCTAAGTGAAGAGTCTCACTGCTCTACCTTCTTGCCTGTGCCATGATTTTTCCCTCATGGACATCACTAACTGTGAAAAAGGATGATAGATAATATAATGCTGAGAAAACTTAAAAATGCCATGAGTCCTAGTTCCACTAGGACAATGGCTTTATAGCCTAGGAGAACTTTCTGAAAGGCAGCTAGTTTATTTCCATACTTTAGAGATGTCACTTAAGTGTTCAATCAAAATGAGAAACCTCATTCTTTTATCATGTACCATAAATATTTTCAAAGTTATCCATGGAATTTAAAAATTTCATTATCTATTACAATGAGATAAATATAATTCAATAATAGTATTACCATTGGTATGAATAACATTTTAACAGGAAAAATAATTTTAAAGAGAAAATAACTAGGGGCAAGATACAAGGAATTCAAAATCATATTAGAGAATAAAGTAGTTAAGGGTTTTATCCCTAGCATGAGAAATCACATACACAAGGGAAACACAAATATGCTCATACTTAGAAACTCTCTTTGGCACTCTATAATTTTGGCAGCATCCGAAATTCATAAATACTAGTCATAGCAATTAACTGGATAGTAAATGGCGACAGATGGCTTGGTCTGCCACTGTCTTGAATTTTAACATATTTACCTTTAAGGTCATTAAGTAAAAACTAATTAAACAAGAATAGCTTATTGTTTTGTCATTTGTTCTAACAAAGAATTTGCCGACATAATTAGGACTCCTGTTTTTAGCTTTACTAAGTTAAAATCTATTACTTATCAGTACTCTGCTTGGGTGAGTCATGAGGGCTCCCTAATAAATCTAACAAAGAAAATGGGTCCATTTAAAAAAAAAAAGATGGCACTGAATCAAGAACTCAATTGGCAAGGAAAAGAACTAGATTCAGCAGGAAATGAGTTGAGAGGAAAAAAAAAGAGCCAAGAGTTTTGAATAGAAGCCTTTGATTAGTGCCAGAGATTTCAGTTTTAAATTTGTCAAAGACCCAAGACATATTATTATGATTACTGTCCCTTTACTTCATGAGCATGTGTGAGGAAGTATATATAAATTTATTCTGAAAGTTTAAGTCACTTTGAATCTATTGTTCTTTTAGAAAACACTTTTAATTGAAGCAGGTACAAAATCACTAGAAAGAGATAAAATGATGGCGCACCATGTGTAGTCAACTTAGGATACAAATACTTTAAATTATTTTATTTGTAGGAAAAAAACAAAAATTTAAAGTATAGATTGTTAATCCAGAACAAATACATTAATTTATAACTATATAATATCCCATAAATACTTTATACCCCAAATATTTTATCTTAGGATATATACTTCAAATATGTCAAAGGTTATATGCATCAGAAATTTGAATATATAGTCTTAAGTCCCCTTCCAAGATGGCTGCATGATTTTTCACTCCCATAGGTTATTTGTGAGGAAGTCCATTTCCGTAGTAATTTACCAGGTTTGGATGTGACATTTTGTCCAGTAGAATGGGTAAAACATGCCATGCCATTGTTTTATATGCAATTTTTAAATTTCTCACTGGTCATGATTATTAATTAACTTCTTAATTTATTCAAGCAGAAGTTTTGGAAATCAACTTTTAGGCATAACACTTATTTTAAAAGACATGAGGTCCTGCACTAAGAGCAGCTCAACAAATTGTTATGGAATAAACCTAAAAAGTAATATTATATAAGACATATATTTTTTCCCTTGAAAAGCAAAAGAGTTTTCATTGACTTTTTAAAACTGTGCTAATAACCCTGAGAGAGAATCCAACTTCATCCACATTAAAATAGCGATAATAATTTAAAAAACCCTTCAGTAAACATACAGTATTAAAAATTAAATGGATGTACTTCCTTCTTTTTTAAGTTTTTAACATATAATTTATGTCTGTATTTGCTTTTACTTTTTAATAATTTTTAATTTTTTCAATTATAAATGATATACAATATTAATTTCAGTGATTAGACATTTATGTAACTTATGAAGTGAAAATCTCAATACATCTAGAACCTTCTATCATACATAGTTATTATAATATTATTGACTATATTCCCTATGCTGTCCTTTACATCCCCATGACTATTCTATAACTACCACTGTGTACTTCTTAATCACTTTACCTTTTTCACCCAATATCCAACCCCACTCCCATCTGGCAACCATCAAAATGGTCTCTGTATGTGAATCTGTTTCTGTTCTGGTTGTTCATTTATTCATTTTTAGGTCCCACGATAAGTACAATCATATGATATTTGTCTTTCTTTGCCTGACCTATTTCAATTAACACAATACCCTCAAGATCCATACTTCTTATAGATCAAAAGTTTCAATTCTTTTTCATGGTGGAGTCATGTTCTATTGCATATATACACCACATCTTTACTCATTCATCTATTGCTGGGGACTTAAGTTGTTTCCATACATTGGTTATTATAAATAACGCTTCAATGAACATATGGATGATAGATATGTATTTATTGGCATTATTCCTATTTTTATATTTTTTATTCTTTTTAAAGAAGACCTATTAACATTTCATTTAATACTAATTTGGTGGTGATGAACTCCTTTAGCTTTTTCCCCTCTGGGAGGCTCTTTATCTGGCTTTTGATTCTAAATGATAGTTTTTCTGGATAAAGTAATCTTGGTTGTAGGTCCTTGCTTTCCAGTGCTTTGGATATTTTATGCCAATCCCTTCTGGCTTGTAAAGGTTCTGTTGAGAAACCAGCTGACAGTCATATGGGAACTCTCTTGAAAGTAAGTAACTGCTTTTCTTTTACTGCTTTTAAGATTCTGCCTTTGTCTTTAACCTTTGGCATTTTAATTATGATGTGTCTTGGTGTGGGCCTCTTTGGTTTCATCTTATTTGGGGCTCTCTGTGCTTCCTGAACTTGTATGTCCATTTCCTTCCCCAGATTAGGGAATTTTTCAGTCATCATTTTTTCAAATAGGTTTTAAACTCCTTGTTCTCTTTCTTCTCCTTCCAGCATCCTCATGATGTAAATGTGGGTATGCTTGAGGTTGTAACAGGGGCTTTTTTAAACTAACATAATTTTTTGGATTCTTGTTTTGTTTTGCTCTTCTGATTGGCTGTTTTATGTTCC